>MU227587.1:3525917-3541155 GCA_018584345.1 Thuja plicata | reverse complement strand
AAAATTGAGCTCAAAGATTTTGCACCCTAAAATCTCAACAGTAAATCCTTAATAACTTCGACAATACAGATGATCTGGCAATGAAATTCAACTGGCATTCTTATATGACTAAGATGAACCTTCACCTAGAAAATTAGAACATTCTGAGTTCAAACGACCAACTTACTAAAAATAGTAACTTTCCAAAAATAGCATCTTTGTACATAATAGCCCTTATTGAATAGAAAAACACATATTTTTGGGTGATGCAAGATTGCCCTTACACCCAGGATGCTCCTGCATCAGGTTCCACTTTATCCTTTTCACTTTGCATTTTCGGTTTACACACAAAACTGTGTCGTCGGTTTTCTTTGTACTTAGCAATTTTCGGTGATCTCTGATATCTGTATATTCGGTTTTGTCTTGTCCTGTCTTTCGGTGTATGTTTACCAAAGATCTTCTTTGCATACTAATGGAAAAATAATGTCATTAGACCTATCCAAGATTATCAATAACTTAGTGAACATTTCCAAGAGCTTTCTTCTATATGACATATTTATTGAATAAAAATCTCTTTTCAAAAAAAAAATTACAATGACATATATTCTCACATTTTTATCTTTATTTAAAGGTTTTTGTCCTAGTTTTAATAATAGTTTAATTTAATTTGGAGACATCTAAATTAATTGTTAGTGTACTATCAAGACATAGGTCATACTAAGTTCAGGTAATTTGATAAATTGAAAAGGTAGGAAACTTAATTATAAAGTTTAATTTCATCTAGATTTATCATTTTTGTTCTTTGAATTACATAATAATAAAATATGAAAAATATATATATTTATTAAGAAATATAATAAAACAATTTACTTGTCTAACAAGTCATTAATAATACATACTAACATCTAATAAAAAAGATTAATTATTATCATTAATAATAATATAATGCAACCATTACATTTAAAATTGATAAAATTATAAAAAAATAGAATGCTTATAATATATTATTAATTCTCACAAAATATAAATTAAATATAGTAAATATTTAATATTAAGTCAAATTTGATTTTCAATATAATTAAAAATACAACATTATAAACACAAACAAAATCATAACATATTCTCAATATTCCTAAAATACCTATAAAATAATATAAATATTTAATATTATTATTATTATACTATAAAAAGAGATTCTATCATATATTTTAAAAACTAAAAATTGAGCATATTCAGAGATATTCCTTTCATATCCCAAGGTCAAACTGCATTAAAGACAAAATACTAAAGGCTGGCTAGCTAAGTAATTACTGCCAGTGGAACTATTACCATCCTCCACAGCCACATGATATGCAACAAAAACAGTAGTCACACCCACAACAACATGAAGATCAGAAGGGAATTTCTCCAAAATTGTCTAGTCTACTGCCTTGTGAAGGCAATTTCTCTAAAATTATCTAGGCTACTGTCCTGTGATTTTAGCTATTGTTTTTTTTTCAAAATTTGATTGTGTAAATTTTTATGTGGGATATTTTGGATCAAATTCTATGGTCTATTATTAGACAATGAAAAGTATAATTTGGAAAACATTAATATTGTCATTTTTTGATAATAGATCATAGAGTTTGATCTGAAATTTAGACATTAAAAAATGTATACAATTAAATTTTAAAAAAAATGATAGTTAGAACATCATGAACTATAGAAATTCTAGTCTTATAATTTTCAATTTAATTAATAAAGGCACTGGCTAAGTTCAAGACAGAATGCACTAAAGCAAAAAAACGTGGAACTTTTTTTTAATCAAATTCGCAAAAACACAATAAGTTTTTGGCAAATTTTTTGTGGTAAGATCATGAAGAACAGATGCTGAAAATTTTGCGAAAATTCGTTGTGTTTTAGAATTTTTCAAATTTGAATACTTTCTGTCTGAAGCTTAGCCACATCCATTAATAAATAACCTAAAACTCTCTAATCAGAACCATTATAGAATCTAGATTTAGTAGATATAAATTTTTTTCATATTAATACTTCACAAACATTTAATTTACTATCTTTTATAAGGTGTTGCAGCTGTCATTTATAATTTTCATTCAGCTTTTATCGAATGAAAAAGAAAAATATAGCATTGTGTTGAAAAACAAAGAGGGCCGCATGACACCGCTCCATTTCTCAAAATATACCGGCAATGTAAGCCACCAAAATTAGACTACTTTATTGATTTTCGCTAAAAATGGTCGCATTCATAAGTCATAGATTGTACAGCCACCAAAATTTTGTAAATATGCTCCTCGACAATAAGATAACAGAGTGATCATTTATTGAAGGTTGATCTTTTCATGCATGAGCTTTTCATTACAGTTAATCACATGCTTGTAAAATATCAAGGAAAATATGGACAAATACATTCATAAACATATCAAAATATATACATAATATGTTCATATAAGATAATCATATATATCTTATTCACAACAATAATAAAACTGGTTGTGTTACAATAGTAATAAGACTTTCTAATGTTTATTCCTCGTATATACATTTGATGAGAAATTATTGGATGTAATCTAAAATATCTGACTAAAAACATATACAGTTGATAAATACAGATGAAGTGTGAAAAACTAATGCCAAACAATATATATACCTGACCCTCACAACAGTAGGAAAGCCTTGATAATTTCTATGATTTGCCATGTTGAGATTAGCTGTTATTAAGGTGAGCATTTACTTCCAAATTCTTGAGGACAGTTGTGGAGTGCCAAACTATCACTGCCTCTCTTTTTATTACTGTACTTTGCTCCTCCTCCTCCTTTCTCACAACTTTCTTAAAGAGGGCATGCATTAAGTGACATACATAATGCTTAATGTGAGCTATACCAGCAATAACATATAATCCTAGTAGTTTACTCAGCCTAGTCTCATCTTCACTGCCCATTTGCTCTTGCATCATATTCAAATTGAGAGATGAAATTATAGGAGGAGGATAATCAAAATTGACTAGGCCTTATCTTTATTCAATGAATCCTCTCTATTTGGTTTCATTTGAGGACCTGCAAAACAACCAACAAATGAGTGAGGAACTTTAACCTTTTCTTTTATCTTTGTGTTTTTTGTAAATCTGTACTGACCAACAGTGTGTGATGTCAGAGAACAGAAAGAAGAAGGACATAGGGCATGAATGCTTGAAAGCTGCAACATAAGGTAGTGGGAGGAGGAGGACCAATGAAAGAGTGAACACATGTAAAGTTAAATGTAAAGGACCATAATTTGTTAGAGGAAACTTCCCATTCCACAAAATGGAACACAATACATTGTTGACTTTTCAGTACGTGAGAAAAATGGTTGTATGCAATGGGGGTTTGTTTTTAAATAATTTGATTGTATGAAAGAGAAGTGAAGTGCAGAATTCATTCCTGTAAAATATGTTGATGTTTTCATGATTTAGACATCTTGTCCTCATCTCCTTCTATGTATTGAGAGTATGATGGGTCAAAGCCAAATTCTTGTCAAAATTCATTTGAATCAAAATGCTTTTGCATAAGTGGAGAGATTGGTGAAGTGGTTGATTATCATCTTGGAAAGTGGGGGTGTGTAAAAGTGAAGTCATTTTTACATAATTGAATAAATTAACTTAAACATGGCACGATGATGTTTTCATGAGCACATCTTTACACCACCTCATTCCTGCAATGCCTTGTTTCTAGCAATTGATAGGGTTTTTTTTTTTTTCTATTTGAGTTATTAGTATGCTTGGATCATGTGATATATAAAATGTGTGGATATTATGGAGCTTGGATTATCAAGGACCCACTTATATTTGATGGTACTTTTTAATATTTATTGTTAATTTTATGTTGGCATTAATAAGTAATATTAACTTGAGTAAATTTAGATGAATATATAAAGCGAATTTAAATAATTTATAAGAAAAATAGTTAAAATATAGGATTTATTTAAAATTTTAAAAATATATTTAATAAATAGATTATTTTGATTTTATATATATAATAAATTATAATAAAATTTAAGAGAATTTAATTGTATTATAAAGAAGTTATTCAACTCACTTCTTTAAGTTATTTGGCAAGATGTGTATGCTTTTTCAACAATCATTTTTTTCTCATTTCATGTAGTTCATATATAAAAAAGAGATCAAGAATAAATATTAGTTTTCTTATCCATGCTCTAAGATGACATTTTCCAAGGTAGATACAAAAGTTTGAATTTGCACCTAAGTGTTAGTGTGATATTAGTACTTTAGGATATGACTTAATTCTTAGTATAATAATTCAAATGTACATAATTTCATTTGGGTATTCTTTTCTTAATTATTTAAACTAAGATAGGATGATGAGTTACACAATTCATGTGACTATATCCTCGTGTATTTGAAAGCTTCAATAAGAAATCTCTCACCTTTTTTCCTTAGTTTCTTTTTCTCCTTAAATTTGGAAACTACAAGGATATGTATTTCTAGCTCTTTCCTTCTTATTGTAAAATTAGAATAACAAAGTAAGCATTTCTAATCTCTTTCAATTCCAAAAACTTAATTGTATGAAAAAATATAATTTGCATTAAGTTAGTTCAAATCTATTTTCTAAGAAATAGATTTTAGATTATAGATTATAGATTTGATTATTGATTCTAACTTGGTTTTAGACCATACATTTTGTGATAGATTTTTCCAAATTAAAAAATTTAGGAGATTTAAACTGCTTAAAAAAAATGTTAGTAATTTGAAAACACAATATACTTTTATCTTATATCTTTAGGTGGCTTTGAGAATTGAAATATTAAAGACATTTTTTTGGGTCAAAGAAACTCAGGCTTTTAGCTTGTTTTGATCCCAAAAAGACCACTTACAAAGGGTCTCTTCCCACTTTAACAGTTTGATGTTGTTTGCATAGTGTCATCAGTCCCCATTAACACACATTTCACTTTTTCAAACATGTGATATGAATGCCCCTACGAGGACCCACATATTGCGAACAATTGTCCAATGAAGGCATATGACTTATGAGCTCAATGTCTCAGTGAGGGTTTGAATCTTGGTGGTCACCTCACTAGTGAAATGACTTTACCATAACATCATGCCCTAATTATCTTAATGACAACTTTATGAACTCTATTGTGCATGTGCATTTTTTCTATAATTCCTTAAAATGGAACTCCTTCAATTATACTAAAATTTTTTTCACCTATTTCAATGCATCCAAAAGGCTTGATAAAGTCAAATTTAACTTTTGTTTCATCAAAAATGATTTTTTTTTTATTTAGTAGTAGATGGGGTTAGACACTTGAATTTAGCCAAAAAAAAATTAAAGGGAGTATTTCTAGACCAAACAAACCTCATCATTATGTCAAGATGACCTAAAACTCCCATTTTGATATATAATTTATCAAATTGTGTAGAGAAACATTTTCCCCACTAGGGCCAAAACAATTTGCATAGGTCATACCATGCCATTAGTTCTTTTAAATTTTTATTTTTTTTAAAAATTGAGATACATTCTATAGAATTAAGATGGCAATAGTGTCACCTATACCAATTACCAATAATAGTATATTTAGAGCCCACCACTAGCACGTAACCTAACAACCACCATTACCTCATGTGTTTACATCTCTTAATGCTAACATCGAGCTTATGTCCCTCCTATGTACTTTCAATATTCTACAAAGATTTGGTTTAAAATAGTGTTTTTTGCTTAAGGTGTTTTACATAATTTTCCAGCAATGTTTATTTTTTAATGAGGTAGTTTTATACTCTTGAAGGCATTTTTTGAGATTCCAATACCGATCTTGAAATGTTGTCAATATAAAAAAATATATTAGTGGGATACTATGACTTTTTATGATAAAATCATCATAATTTCAGCAATATCATCCCTCCATTATTTCCCCCTCATATTTATGTTTTTGTATCTACATTTGATCTTCAAAGAGAGATATCCTTAGTGTGTAAGATCTAATTTGAAGAAATATTTTTTAATCCAAACAACAAGAGGTACATAGGCAAATAAATATGGAGCACATGTAATGTTATACTTGGTATTATAGGAACATTATGATTTTGATGCATAGTTTAAAAATAATTTATTTTCTACAATTGTGACATACTTTCATAATGGATATCTTATTTTCTATTTGGAAGGATAAAAATGCAACATTTTTCTCATATGCCACAATTGATATTGATCCATGAGCATCTTGGGATCTTGGCAATCTTGCATCAACCAAAAATATTTCCTATTAGTTTCTTTGTTGTTTTGTTCCAGTTGGGCATTTTTGGTGTTTTAGGTGGCGGTCACTCTAGTTGGCTCATTATCTTATGTGATCAGATGGGTTTTTTCTAGACATCCTGGTGAACCTTTGACTAGGATCACATCTTTTCTTGTTCTTTCTGGGAGAAGATATCTTAAGTTTGGTCCAGTCCTATTTTGTTCTTATTCCCTATTGGAGAGGTTGAGGAGGCTTTTGATCTTGTGTTAGAGTTTGCGTGTATGATTGTGTATTTATGTTTAGCACCTATCTAGGAGAAGTTTTCTATGATCACATCTCTTTTGGTTCGTGGTTGTTCTAGTTTGGATTTATCTTATGGTTGTGGGTATCGTGATCATTTCTTGTTTAAACCGATCAAGAGATTTATCATGCAGTTGGTGATCGTTGGATCTTAACATGTGCGGTTGTGGATCATGATTGTTGGAATTCATGTGGACCTATATTTATGATCATACATCCTTATGTTCTATTTTTATGATCATTGTTTCACATTTTGGGTCATGTCCTAAATGTTGTTACGTGTTTCCTTTTATAATTATTTTTTTGGTTGACCTATTGGTAGCAGTATATAAATGTAATGTATTGATGTATCTTAGAGGGGGGTAGCATCCAAGAAACATAGGGTAGCATCCAAGGGGATGGTATTTCTGAGATGCAGCAGATCAGAGGTAGGATCTGAGTGATGTGTAATGGGTCATAACTGGGAAGGCCTTACAACCCGACATGTTGAAGTCAATTTGGTGTAAATTCTTGTTAATGATAATAAAAGTTGTTATATTTGATTCATATCACTGTGTTTATTTTTTATTTCTGATTTGTTGATTCAGGATGTAAAGTGTGACATCTCCTTTAGGGATTTATCCTTCCTTGACTACATCATATGGTATCAAAGTGAGTTTTGATCTTTTGGTGGTAGTAATCTAAGATCCTGGACTTCCAAAGTTCCTGGGGCATTGCTTGTGAGGTGGCAGAGACTAGATCTAACTCACATAAATGAAGGAATTGCATAAGAGTATTTGTGGATGAATGAATTGTTGTTACTAGTTGGTGGCTAGTATGAGTTTTGGAGTATGATTTGTTGATATGATGGTTGATTGTTTGTTCCTGATCTCGTGATCCAAAGGAGGGTTTTTTGTGGGATGGAAGAATGTAGATCTAACCTACGATAAAAGAGGATGGATCATAGAGTTGTTCTTTCTGATTATGCAGCTTGGAGTTGGTTGAGTTCCTTGACACATCATATTGCTGGACAGATCGCTAGTTTGAGATAGGTTGTGAGTATATTCGATAGATTGCTGAGTGAGAGGCAATTGATATCTTGCAGTCAGATCGCCGAGAAGAGGCAGTTGCACCTTGTGAAGGGAGAGCGGTCACTGGATAGGATGATCCCTAGAAGTGTGAATATAATATTTCAGGACCTTAGGGTTGAGTTGAAGTTTGAGATTTGTAATGCTTTGGTTGGTTTGAGGAGGAATCTTGGACTTGAGAATGAATGTGAATAAACTACTAAGGATATGAAGAGGTTGAGTTGGCATCTATTAGTTAAGAGGTGGATTTTTTGGCCTGTGAGAAGGATTGTTCAAAGGAGGAAAAGGAAAGTTTGGGTTACTACTGAGATAGAGGATAAGATTGATGAGGTATGTACATCGATGAAAATTTTGACTGAGATTGCAGAGGATAAAGTAGATATGGTTATGGGTGAATTACATGATTAGTTGATTGGATATGATGAGATAGTTGAGGAAAAATATTGTTAGCGAGGAGGATAATGAGATTTATGATATTGAAGAGGTTGATGTTTCTGAAGTTGGAATTGAGATTCCTTTGGATGAATTTGATAACCTTGTTGGGGTGGTTGTTGAGTTTGATATTGATTATTGTGTGGGTGTTATTGTTGATGAGATTAGTGAGTACAAGAGGGCTTGTGATAAGACTCTTAGTTTTGATTATGTGCATGATGATGATGGAGAGTTGTAGACTGACTTGTTTCAGTTGAGTGATGATTTGTTACAGAGATTACCTAGAGGGTGTGAGAGAGAAGACATGTGGTTTTTTGTTGATATTGATGCTAATTAGGTTGTTGTTGTGATAGAGGCTATTGTCTCTTGTGTTTTAGTGAAGATTTAGAAAGAGGGATTGTATTTCCTTGACAGGGATAAGTACTTGAGCTTGAGGATGGATATGCTGAGGGTGAAGGTGAATTCTGATATGAAGATAGAGTTGATGGTGATGAAGATGGATGAATGGTTGAAGGATAGAGGTGGTGGATTTAGTGATGTTATTGATTTCATTTTGCTGATAGATAGATGACAGAGAGTGTTTATATGTGTGATGAGTATGGGAATGAGTGGTTGAATTTGTGTAGTGAGTTTGTGAAGAAGAGTGTTGATCTTGAGTTTAGTTTTGTGGTTGATTTTTTTGGTTCTTGTTGGAATTAATGGGAAATGTGTACTGAGAGGGGAGGGGTGAATTTGTACCTCTAAAAATTTTGTATCTTTTAACCTTTATCCTTTGAGTTATCAAATGTTTTATCCAACCATCTATTCTATACTATCTTGATGCAAGATATATTAATTTATAAACTTAATCAAACATGTGAACATTCATAGAAACATTCATGAAAGTAATTGACACATAACACAAGATATGATATCGCAGAAAAATCCTATTAGGAAGTAAAAACTGTGGTGGGGATGGCACCCACAAAAACTTCACTATCTATAGATTGGAAGGGGTCGGTTAAGGCTTACAATTTGATCACTTCTGATGATCTACCATGTTAAGAGTATCGATGGAGACCTATTAAAGTATACTCTATTAAGAGCATTTGCAACACTGTTGAGTGTGCACTCGGTTAAGAGATTTATAGTTGGAGTGTTAAATCCACCTTCCTTGAAAGGATTTTTACACTTTGCTTCACTTTTTAGAATGATAGAAAATTAAAATTTGACCTGGTGTATGCAATATCCTATTGCTGATTACAAATACATTTAAGTTTACATGAATAAGTATATCACCTAATGTGATTCAATAATACCTCTGATTCTCGATAGCCTCTGTTCTTGGTTCTTGATAACCAAATTCACCTTTGTTGTTATGGTTCTTCAAACTTTCAGTCTGATCAATAGATGGGCTCGTAGGCTTCATTCATCAGGTCTCCTCTATATTCACATCCTTTTTAAATGAATGATTGCATCATCTATTTATAAGATAGATTGACTTCATGAAGTTTCATGTAAAACAATATTAACTCTAAGATCAGGTTTACAACTTTACCTTGATCTCCTAGTCTATGTGTTTTAAATCAGTTAGACTGATTAGAACACTTATATTTTTATTTCTTGTCCCTATAGAAATGGTTTTAAAAACAAATCAAGACTCTATAAATAGAATATGACTGTTTTATCTGACGTGGAAGTCAAATCCACTTTTTGTGGGCTTCAACTAACTTTCAGTTTTTGTCAGTCGGTTATGCTCTGAAATCAGTTGACTGTCTTTCGAGTTCCTTGCTTGAACTGTTTCTCAGGTTGCACTTGGTCTATCTATTAGGTTGCACTATATCTTGCACGTCGGGTTCCTCTTTATCCTTCTGACTTTGCATTTTCAGTTTACACACAAAACTGTGTTGTCAGTTTTGTTTGTACTTACTCATTTTCGGTGATCTCTGATATATGATTTTCAATTTTCTCTTTGTTCTATCTTTTAGTGTATGTTTATCAAAAGTGTTCTTTGCATACTAATGACAAAATAATGTCATCAATCTCCCCCTTTGAGATTAGTATCAAAAATTGATATGTGCAAAATGTTGGGATTAATGGGAAGTATGTACTGAGAGGGGAGGGGTGAATCAATACCTCTAAAATTTTTGCATCCTTTAATCAATTAACCTTTGTAATCAATTGTATATCCATTCAATTTAATCTATACTATCTTGATGTGAGTTATATCAATTCATAACATTAACATACATGTGAATCATTCATAGAAACATTCATGAAAGTAATTGACACATAACACAAGATATGATATCGTAGAAAACTCCTGTTAGGAAGTAAAAATTGTGGTGGGGATGGCACCCACAAAATCTTCACTATCTGGAGATTGGAAGGGGCTGGTTAAGGCTTACAATTTGACCACTTCTGATGATCTACCCTGTTAAGAGTATCGGTCGAGACATGTTAAAGTCTACTCTGTTAAGAGCTTTACCAACACTATTGAGTGTCCACTTGGTTAAGAGAATTATAGTTGGATTGTTAAATCCACCTTCCCTGAAAGGATTTTTACACTTTGATCCACTTTTTATAATGATAGAAAATTACAAATTGACCTGGTAAATGAAATCTCTTATCGCTGATACAAAATCCAATTTGGTTTACATGAAAAATATTATCACCTAATTGTGATTGAATAATACATCTGATTCTCGACAGCCTCTGTTCTTGGTTCTGATAACCAAATTCACCTTTTGTTGTTCTTGTTCTTGAAACTCTCAATTTAATCCATAGATGTGCTTGTATCCTTCATTCATGTTCTCCTCTCTCTTTTCTTTCCTCACATACATTTATAATGAATGATTGCATCATCTATTTATAAGATGGATTGACATCATCAAGTTTCAAGAAAAACAATGTTAACTCTAAGGTCAGGGTTACAACTTGTACCTAGATCTCCTAGTCTATGTGTTTTAAATCGGTTAGACTGATTAAAGAACTTAAACTCATGTTTCTTGTCCCTAAAGAAATGGATTTTTAAAAAAATTAATATCCTATAAATATAATAAGCTTTCTTTATCTGACGTAGAAGTCAGATCCACTTTTTGCGGGCTGCAACTGACTTTCAGTTTTTGTCTGTTGGTTATGCTCTAACTGTATTTCAATTTTGTTATGTCGGTTTCTCTTTAACTATCTCGCAAGTCTACACTGTATCTTGCACGCCAACTTCCTCTCTCGATTTCCTCTTTATCTTTGTGTGTTTGCATTTTTGGTCTACACACTAAGTTGTGTTGTCGGTCTTCTTTATATCTGATCTTCAGTTTGCTCTTGTCCTATCTTTCGGTGTATGATTACCAAAAGTGTTGTTTGCTTACTAATGGAAAATTGATGTCATCAATCTCCCCCTTTTACATTAGTATCAAAATTTGATATGTGAAAAATACTAACAAAATGTTAAGTATAGACAACATATATAATCCTTAGCCATTTCATGACTCCCCCTATATATATGCCAGTATATCTGTACATATGATGTCTTTCCTTATATATATATATATATATCATTTTCCCCTTTGTACAGTATAGTACTCATATTATCATTTTCTCCTCTCTTTTTTTGTAGTACTCATATCATTTCCCCCTTTTTTGATATTAATTGCAAAGTTCAATACCTTAGAGCTTATAAAAAATGTGGGAGTGCGAAGACTTCATGTCTTCCATCATTTTCTCCCATTGTTCTTTTAGATTCTCCAAAGCCATGTGCTCGAGTGTGATCTTTGAGTGCATGTCATAGATGTTGCCTGCTACAGACATCTCGGGAGTTTCTCTTAGTTGCCTTGATGAACTGATATGTTGTTGGAGCAGTGTAAGGTTTGGTAGAAGTTGAGCTTGAAGCTCAGTTACTTCTTCCCTAAAGTGTGTCTCTAATTTCCATAGTTCCTGCCTTAACCTTTTTATCTCTATGATCTTCTCATAATGCAATTTAACTGCATTGTCTCCATCAGTGGTTAGGCTACTAGCACTATTTATTATATCTATATTCAGATTTGCTATATTGTCACTATTTTCTTTAGTGAACTTTTCTATTGTGTTCAGTTGTTGAATTAAGGTTACAGCTTTACATATTATTGGATCTAATTCAGTGATGAATTCTGATAACTTTACCTTATTGACCACCACTTCTTATCTAATGTTTTCAATGAGCTTCTACTGTTACTTGAGCTCCACTCTCTCCTCAATTGCCTTCTCAGCATCAATATTCTATGTTGTTATTGTATCGGTGAGAGTTGCTAATTGATCAATAATTGGCTTGGTTTGATCAATATCAACATCAGGTACTATCTGGTATAATATGTCCCATGTTGTCTCTAGTACCATGGAGTCTCTGTTATGTTTCTTTAGCTTCTCCTATAATGCTTTTCTTTGGCATATTTCTCCGTATTCTTGTAATGCTTCAAAGTCAAGTGTAGATGCATCACACTTTGGTATTTCAATAAGTTCATCCAAGGTGACTTACATCTTATTCTTCTTTGATTTCTTCTTCTTCTTTTATGAATCACTTGAATCTAACACCATTGCCAATTTCTCAGCTTTCTCAGTTGTTCTTGATGAGGTGACCTGTTGTGCTTCTTTTTGCTACTTGGTATTAGTTTCAGCTTTTCAGGTGTCTGTAGACCTCTCCACATTCACCATCACATCATCGGTAGAACGTTCATCGATTTCCTCAGGAGTACCATCTTTTTATTTATCTCCTTCATCGGTGTCCTTAGCTTCATCATTCTTTGTGTCTGCATTCTTTTATGTTGTGTCTATATCCTTTTATGTATCTCCTCCAGTAACCTTATTAGTATTGGTTAAATTTTGAGTAGCTACGATGTCTTTTTGACCATTGGTGTTTTCTTTGTTTGCTTCTTCCCCTGCATCCTTGGGAGTATCCTTTTTAGGTGACTTGTTTGATTCCTGCAAAATAATGATAGCTTGTATCAATATTGGCATGTTGCCTAGAATGTTTACTTGTGCAGTATCAACTTTTGTGCCCTGTTCATCGGTTGTGTCCTTTTCAACAGTGACATCTTCATCTTTATTAACTTCCTATGTTGGGTCATCGGTGATGTCAATGATGTTAGTATCTTCAATGTTGTCATTTGTGGTGTTTGACCATGATTCATCTGCAACATTTGCATTCTTGTTGTTGGTTGTATCATCTTCTTCCTTGTCTAACTCAACATATTTGTCATCTTGAGTTGCCTTATCAACATCTTGTTGTTGTAGGTCTTTGTCAGGGCTTTCCTCCTCAGTAGGTCTATTCATAATTCTACACCATTTCTTATGGCTATCATGTTCAAGTTCTATAAGATTTCCTTCAAGAAATTTATATGCTCTCAACTTTGGTGAGAACTCCTTTTTGTACTTCTCCATAATCTCATCTATTTCTACCTTCTTTGATTCAGGTGACATGAGAGTAACAAGTACTCTTTCTCTTATTTCCTTCTCATTCTTCAAAGAAAATGTCCATCTGGAGTATAGTCTATCTAATAGTTCTCTTGGTACATGATTGCCTTCAAACTAAATTGGTACATATTTTAACTTGTACATTTTTTCTATAATTACGTCTTCAACTTCGTTCTGATCCTCTGGATCTAGTTTCAACCATCTTCTAATCTTTGAATCCGTAATAGATCCTGAGTTTGTAATAGATTTACAAATGTCATCAATAGATTCAAGATCTTTTACCTTGACACTTTTTGTCTCTATAGCTTCATCCTGCTCGGTGTCTTTATTATCCTCTTGAGTTCTGATGAACTTCCTTCCTCTTTTGTTTTTCCCTCTCTTTGTTGTGGCAACTTTCCTCTTGTATGTTCTTACCTTTCATTTCTTTAAAGGTGAAGGAGTAGAATCCTTTGATGTTTGGCTTCTTGTTCTAGAAGCAGCTATTGTCCTTGGCTTCTTAGTTGGTGGAGGAGGTGGTGAATCTAACTCTGTTTCCTTGAAGTCATCCTTCTCTTCAGTTTTACGGATAGATAAATGTTCTTTGGTTTCTTCCTCCTGTTCAAATTCTTCATTCTGTTCAGTTTCTTCTTCAGTTGTTGATAGTATCTTTTTGAGGTTCTTTACCATCTTGTCCTTCTTCCTGACAATTTTCTTAACAACCAGGCCAGATTTTATTCTTGTCTTGGCCTCCTCATATGTTCAAAACTTGGGTTGTTTTTATCCAATGGTTCATTGATCAAGGCATCAATTGCCTTAGTTATAAGATAAATGTTTATTTCATACTCCAATAGTTGAAGCCATGTTGTCCTTGGTACAACAAGTTTAATGTAAGTATTATCTGTATCAACCATAAAACATATCTCATCTTTGGGTAATACCACAATAGTGGGTTACACTTTTTGGGAGGAAGGAATTCACCCCGAAAAGCGTGGCCCATGGAAAAAATTCATCATACTTTCGATCGGAATGATGAAACACTTTCGATCAAAAGTGAGTTACTTCTGATCAAAAGTACCTAAAATGGCTACTTTTGATCGGAAGTTACTTCCAATCGAAAGTACCTACTTACTTTCGATTGAAAGTAAGCAATTACTTTCGATCGAAAGTACTTACTTACTTTCGATCAAAAGTAAGTAGGTTTTTTTTTGGCGGAATAAAAAACCCGCCGAAATAGTCATTTTCACTATTTCAGCTGGGTTGAAAGCGACATACAGAGTGGGCTTCCATTTTTTTGAACGTCTTTATTCAGGTTTTTCACATTTTTAATTTGCATATTTTATTGTTTTATAATACATATTGTTTGTATATATTTGTATATATGCATGTATATGTGTATATGTGTATATATGCATCTATATGTCTATATATGCATATATGTGTATATATATATGCATATATGTACATATATATGCATATATGTTCATATATATGCATGTGTATATATATGCATATATATGTGCATATATATGCATGTGTATATATGTGCATATATATGCATATATATGTATATATGCATATATGTATGTGTGTGTGTGTATATATATTTATATCTATGTGTGTGTATATGCATATATAATATATGCATATATGTATATATATGCATATATGAGTGTGTGTGTTTGTGTGTGTGTGTATATGACAATAGAATTAAACATTAAACTAGATTGAACCCTAACCTTGATTCTAAATTGAATTACACATTAAAACATTTTGAACTCTAACCTTAACACTCAATCAAGTTCAACCTTAATCCTAAACCTTCAATTGAGCCT
>MU227587.1:3488148-3507537 GCA_018584345.1 Thuja plicata | reverse complement strand
GATTTAGAATTTTTTTATATTATCCGAAGCAATGAATTCTGAAAGCTTTAATAACCTACATGTAGTTTTTAATGAATTTGTTCAATGTTTTGTAGTCGAAACAATATAAAATTTATATCTCAATAATAGTAGTTTTGAGATCTAGAAAAGGGCACTTTTAGTTTTTTGACATTGTCTAGTTTGAGCAGAGAAAAAACTAGCAGAAGTGCAAACTTTTGGATTTTTTATGTTTTTGGAGGTTTGGCTACCACATGGCATGCCACCTAGGTAGACTCGGCCGAGTTGGACTCGGCCGAGTCCTACTTGCCCTCCCATTGGCTCGCGCACGAGCTGACTTTGCAACGTAGGCGCCATTCGGTGCCACGTAAACTCGGCAGAGTTAGACTGGGCCGAGTTTGACTGGGCCGAGTATGACGCGAATGAGTGCCCAAAATTGTCCTCAGGGGTGACAGATTATTGTGCTTTTACCCAGTGTGGTTCCTCACATGCAAAATTCTTGATGAGCTCAAACCTCATCTTTCTTGATGTTCTTCTATTTGGTGGTTCTTGAGGTCATGGCCATTATTTTAGAGAATTTAGGGCCTTTTGAAAAATTCATAAAATAGAGTTCTCGGTTGTCGTCAGAACTTACTATTTACACCTATAGTGATCTCTGATCTTCTTGGAGTGCTCTAGGTCGAGTTGAGTTTTCTCTGTGATGCTATCGTTGTTTGCACAAATTTTTGCTCTCATCGCTTTTCTCTAGTCATGGTGAATAAAACCATTCTATCTCCGTTTTATAGCCATTTCCCCTAAAAGTGATTCGTTAATGCTCAACCACTCCTCGGTGTGAGAAGACAGAGTTCGTCGATTAAAACATTAACTTCTCTTTTCGGTGTCAACATGATGTTTTGGGGTAGTCGTCAAACTTCTTGCTGAGAATAGTTTGTGATAAATGGTTTAATGGGGGTGTGTTGTACATGTTTTGCTACAGGTGTATGCTGTCTATTCAGGTGGCCATGGACAGTTGCAGCTAGAGGAAGTGTCTGAAATGCATCATTCTATGCTTCTCTCTGTCAAAGAAAGGTTGGTCCATTGTTATTGTACTACATGAGTTATGCTAGTTTCTTTTTATTCTTGATCTCTCTAATATTTTGAGGATGGATCATTGAGTATCATGAGTTATGTTTTTTTCTTTCCATTCTTGAACTCTCTAACATTTTGAGAAAGGATCACTGAATATGATAAAAAAAATTGGTCTAAATAATAGACACAAGCGAATCTAGAAAGATAAATACAGTAAAGTTGTTGATAGGCAATGACAATTCTTTGTTTCTTGGTTTTGCTAGTGTTGATGAAGCAAGGAAATCATTTATATACAGTTACAAGAATTCTTTCAATGGCTTTGTAGCTCAACTTTCTCCCGCAGAAGCTTCTGCCATATCAGGTAGCTCTGCAAAAAGTACAATAAAAATCTATGCTTCACGTGCTATTACCACAATAGTTTATGGGGGTTGATTTCATAAAATGGTTATGAAAATTTTATGTTTTCTTGAAATTTCATTTAGCCTACCATTCTAATAATATGAGGGATAGGAGCTTCTTGAAAGTATATGAAAATTCATGTGAGTCAATTTTATAAAATGGTTATGGAAATTTATGTTTTCTTGACAATTCATCTAAACCTACCATTCGAAGAACATGAAGGACAAAGAGCTTGCTGATGGTATATGTAAGATTATGGGTTTTGTTTTGTGTTTAGAGCATGTGGATGAGGAGGCAGCTATGCTTGACAATAAATAGTACTTTAAATACTTGTCCAAAGTTCCAAAACTTGGTTTCTCTGATGTACTGACTTGTAATGTTCAAGTAAACCTCACCAAAGCAAGGGAACAAAGATCAATCAAGGAATTTTGGCATTAAATGTGTGATCATTTTGGGTTATGGTGAAGTTTAATGTCATATTGTCCCACCCCCAGTCTAACTAAAATTTTATTTGTTATTAATATGCTTTCTTTTGGATTAGTTTGGGATCAAACATAATGATCGACATAAATCTATCAGATCTAATTCAAAAAATAACTGTAGAAACTTCATAAATCTTATTCTATTTGTTGGCAATAATGACATTCCCACAAATATAATATTTTACTTCTATATATTGGATGTAGAAATGGAAGGGGTGATATCTGTATTTCCAAGAAAAGGAAGAAGGATGCACACCACAAGCTCATGGAGTTTTTTGGGTATAGATGATGGGGCACAACAAGATGAGTCTTCCTCTTAAAATACCCTATGGAAACAGGAAAAATATGGGGAAGATACAATAATTGGGCTCCTAGATTCAGGTGCACATACATTTTAAGTTAATTATATGTACATATAGAGAGTATATTGGCCTCTCATATATGGATATGTATCTTTAATCTAAGAAAATAGAACTTAATTGAAAGCTTTACAAATGTATTTTTGACTTTAGACCTGAGCTCTTTTAGAAATTTGGGTGTTTCATTCTAAACATGATGGGTTCTCATTTTAGATGAAAATTTTGGCTTGAAATCCTTCTATATTCAGTTAAAGATGGTGTTCATTGTATTCTCTAGAATAATTCTTGTTGTGCATAATTGAAAATTCAATATCTCTCATTTTATATGAGAAACCCTCTTTTGTTTGATCCTATACAATGTACCAATGGTACTGGTCATATTTTGATTTTGTTTATATATTATTCCATCACTTTATACATTGATTAGTATTGATGGCTTATAAATTTACTGTATCATTTTACATGGGTCTCTCTGTTGTGCTGCTATGACATAGTGAAAATGATGACACATTGATCATTTAATTTTTGATGTTTGTTTTGGTCAATGTGATGTCTCCTTCATGGCACTAATTTTACTTTGAAGTTATATCATACTCTTTATTTCATCCCTTCACCTATTTTGAAGCAGTAATAACTCTTCAACTTGTTTTTAGTAGCATTTAGATATTTCACATATTCCTCTAGCTCCACTGTCTCCTAATCATCATCTTCATGGTTTGATATATATACAATAGTTACCTCATTGTACATTGGTAACCTAATTAATAGATGAGTGACTAAAGTACCCTATTTTTCATTATTAGATGATCTTGTTTAATTTGTGTTCATTTCATGAAAAGATACATGTAAAGGAAAATAAATTTCATCATCTAAAGATTACATGTATATATATATGCCAAATAACTTGTATATATTATACAAGGAAAGGAACTTAAAGATAAAATCATCTGGGCTGTTACGAGCATATCCAACTTTCAAAATAATATGCATGAGTATAGGCATACATAAAAGGGTGAACATAAATAATAAGGGTACCAAACATTGCCTGAAGTGATGAGTTTTTGACCAAGTATGAATCCAGTGTGCTCCTGTGTGATCTAGAACCTATAAAGAAAAGAGAGATAGGGGTTAGATAAAAAAATATCTAAGAAATTAATGACATCCTATTACTGATCCTCATCTACAATTATGCATGTGCATAGAAAAGCCATACACTTCTGAAAGAAAAACCATTCTACAGGACATGTGAACTCAGAAGAATGTTGCTAAAAGGAAAGAAGATACCATGTTTTTCCTCATGAAATAATCATAAACGGGGAGTACCATAGAGTTAATATCAAAAACAACAAAAATACAGAGATCAAACACTTCACACAATTCCTTGAACATAATAGCAATGATTCCCTAGCTCTCAAAGATCACGGGTCATCAAGCATTCCCAATGCAAAGATATAAACAATGCCAGTATTAAACAGTGAGCTCATAAATAATGAATGATGCCCTAGCTTGCAGCCTGCAATCCATCAAGACATTTCCTCATGAAATGATCATAAACGGGGAGTACCACATAGTGAATATCAACAGCAAAAAAAATAAAGAGAGATCAAACACTTCACACAATTCCTTGAAGGTAATAGCAACGATGCCCTAGCTCTCAAAGCTCGCAGGTCATCAAGCATTCCAAATGCAAAGATGTAAACAATGATAGTATTAAATAGTGAGCTCATAAACAATGCATGATGCCCTAGCTTGCAGCCCATGAGCCATCAAGACATTTCCTCATGAAATGATCATAAATGGGGAGTACCACATAGTGAATATCAATAGCAAAACAAATAAAGAGAGATCAAACACTTCACACAATGCTTTGAAGGTAATAGCAACAATACCCTAGCTCTCAAAGCTCATGGGTCATCAAGAATTCCAAATGCAAAGATGTAAACAATGCCAATATTATTCAATGATCTCATAAACAATGCATGATGCCCTAGCTTGCAGCCATCAAGACATTTCCTCATGAAATGATTATAAATGGGGAGTACCACATAGTGAATATCAACAACAAAAACAAATAAAGAGAGATCAAACACTTCACACAATGCCTTGAAGTTAATAGCAATGATGTCCTAGCTCTCAAAGCTCATGGGTCATCAAGCATTCCAAATGCAAAGACATAAAAAATGCCAGTATTAAACAATGAGCTCATAAACAATGCATGATGCCCTAGCTTGTAGCCCATGAGCCATCAAGACATTTCCTCATGAAATGATCATAAACGGGGAGTACCACATAGTGGATATCAATAGAAAAACAAATAAAGAGAGATCAAACACTTCACACAATTCCTTGAAGTTAATAGCAACAATGCCCTAGCTCTTAAACCTCGTGGGTCATCAAGCATTCCAAATGTAAAGACGTAAACAATGTCAGTATTAACATTCATATTGTGCAATTAAAACAACAAATGCCATCAAAATGAAATTGAGTTAATGAGAAAATAAAGCTCTAATGCCTACCTCAAGTTGTGGCTGCCATTTACCAAGATTCCAATCTTCCATAGTTAGGGCCCTCTTCACGCACGATGGTATGCGATCATAAAAATTAGAAATGAGTCTTTCTTTTTCTTTTATTTTTTGTTTATAATCATGCGGGTGTCAGAATTATGACAGTACCATCGCTATTACGACAGCATTGGGGGCACTTGAAAAAAAACACACAATGGTAGTGCCATCACAAATTGGCATCAAAATTCAACCCCAAATGTTGTAGCGTCACCAACCGCTCGGTGAACAAACATTATTCTTGGTTAACACTATCAATGCTTCAGCTCAGTGAGTCCACTATATACTCGGTTACCATAGCAACTTGGTTGTCTCTTCACATTTTCACCGATTGATAGTTCCAACTTGGTACATATTAACCGACTCAACAAGATCAAAGTAATCAAAAGTATAATACCATAGTGCATGTCAATTCATGCTAACTTAGCATATGTTCAAAGAATATAGGAACTAATGTAAGATTTAACTTTGCAAAACATAGTTCCTTACCTACTTATATTTCTCAGTTGGAGACTGTGGAGCCACCTAACCCATTGGATGAGGTGTCACTGACTATTGTGCTTGGTCCTGCATTATCATTTGATGCTCTTCTCCACATTTGGTTTTTGATCCTTACAATTTCATCAATTGTATTTCCATTTCCATAAGTATTTATTCAGTCTGCACAATCTCTACTTAAGTGACCAACTTTGTGATAATGATAACATACCATTTTAGAGTTTGACCAATTCCTAGACTTGGTTCGCCATTGTCTCATACAATTTTCTGCTATATGCCCATATTTACCACATGTTGTACAACTACTCCAAGTGTTATAATCCCATGCATAAACATTTCCTTGTCTTCTCAGTTGATTTTCCTTTTCTTGTCCTTTAGGCTTCAAGATTTGCATTGTGTTCTTTCTCCATGCATGTGATGTATGATCATGCATGTTGTAATTTTGACAATTATTATCCATGTATGGTTTCTTCTATAGTTTGTTAAACTTGGATCTACACTCATGTGCTTGATGTCCATGCTTATTGCAGTTATAGAAAATACCATTAAATTTAGGAGGGTTTCTAGCAATACCTTTTTCTTTTCTCCTGCAAACATTAGATGTGTGGCCTATTTTTCCATAGTGATGGAAAGAGGGCTTCTTAGGCTTCAGACTTGAGTAGAAATTCATTTTTTTATCTTGATTTGATTATTCTCCTTACTTGTTATACCCTAATCTAGTATTGTTGTTTAGTCTTCTTTGATGGTTCAAAAATTCATCCATTCTCTTAGTGCTTTCTTCAGATCTCTTAATCACTTCATTTCTCATTTTTTCATTTTCTTCTTTCAATACACCAATATCATCTATTCTTTTTGCAAGTTCAGTATTCACTTATTTTGCCTCATGATTCATAGCAACCACTTGATTGGTGATCTCAAAGTAATGTTCAGTACGTCTCAATATCTCAGTTTCTTTCTCTTGTAAATTTTCATTCATCTGTCTTCTATCATCAAGAGTCGTGTTCCTATCTTTTTCAACTTTATTTGCATCGTTCAAGTATTCAACCATTCTAACCATTTGTGTATCTTGACTGATCTGCACTGCTTTCACTTGTTCAATAAGTTGTTGATTATTTTCAGGTAGATTTGATATAATTCCTTCAGATGCATCAGATATACTACCAGATTCAGATCTAGATGTATCAAATGGGTCATGGAAAAGTTCCATGTCCTTTCTCTTAATCAACATCTCCCTGAGTTTCTCTTTGGCTTCCTTGTATTGTTTGACATATATCTGCAACTGTAACTTCTGATTTTCAATAGTTATGTCAAGTGTTTACCTTTCCATTGTAAGATCTTTTCTCTTCAGTGGTTAAACCTTCAAAATAAGAGAACTAGCTCTTGTAATGCCCCGCCAGAGAACCCAAGAGAACTTAACCCAAACACAACACTAAGTTCACGGAATAATTATTTTTAAATGTTTATAACAATATTAATAACAATGTGGAAGCAACACGATGAAGTACATGACATACATGAAATACAACTCATACATGATTAACATTCCTTGAGGGTTCCTTGACATAGAATTACTTTAAACAAACTAATCTATGATTACAATAACAAAGAACTAACATAAAGGTTACGTAATCTGAAACTAATTACATACATCTCATAATAAAGATTACATATACAACTGATACCATAAGGTACTCTACCTAATCAACATCCACTGCACAAGTCATAGGGTATGTAATAATACATAATGAACAATACAATGCACCCACCAAGGGATGATAACCAATATAAACAAATATGGTACAAATATACAACTCAAGTAACTGAGCAAGTATCCAAAAGACTCAAAAGATAGAACTGCATCAAAGAACATCCAAGCATGAAGAAGAATCCGTCAGAATCTCAATGGTAATAAGAATCACTACCACCCGACCACGTGGAACCAAAGGTCCACTCCCACCGTGCTGGGGAGATAGTAACAGGCCCATCACACGGGGTATACCACAAGAATACAAAACAAGGTACACATGACCTCATACTTTAATGCAAAGGAAGATCCTAGAAGCAATCTAAACCATAACAAAGAATACTAAACAACACCAAATACAACCGACACACGTAGGATAACCTAAGCTGTATATAGGGAAGTGTCATCACATAAGTCCAACCTTGAAGGTAACCCTAGTAGTACCTCTTGACCCTGGCCTCTAGGTGACACTATGTGGCTCGGTGATCCTTTCACGTAGACAAGGAACCCAACTCCCATCCTATCATGCAACAGCACCCAAGGCATGGGTAGAGACTCAGATATCTTATTAATTCATTTTAAACCCCTTGAATGTATCATCTATTTTCACTTATTAAGTAACTTGCCAATGGGTTTACCTAGTAACCGCTTAGGGTCTTAAACCCCCATTGGAAGCCACTTCCCCACTATACACTTAGTTAACCTACCTAGGTTCAAGATCAAGAAAAGAAGATATACATAACCACAAATCGCATCCTGCCCATACAGGAGCACATAGGTTCATGATAACCACAAACACATCCACAGTATACTCATAAGACCATATAGTACATCATAACAGAATTAGGTTAGGTATAGGAAATCAGGACTATGAAATTATCATAAATCACGAACTAACATCACAATAACATCATACAGAAAGTACAATCCCAAAACCTCTGGTTTTAAGTCCTAGGGTCATCTAACCCAACAGATACCCGAAAACATGATAACAAGATCGAAAAGGTCACATGGTCAATTTAGGGTAATATCACGGATACACACGCCATAAAGTAACAGAAATGATAAACACTCCCCTTGGCCTTTGTATACATCCTAGGTCAACTAATGCCCCCATAATGCACATACAAGCAAAAGAGATCCATGCATATGCATAGGAAAAAATGTCTAAAAAGACTGATAAATGGACTATAAACATGTAATCGTTCACAATTAATTCGTATATAAACTCTATTAAAACAATATCTTAATCCAAAAAAATTAAAGTCATTTGCATTAAATCCATTTAATACAACTTCTAGTAATTAAATAATCTAATAAAAATATTTGTGTATTATATCAAATCAATTTCCTACTCCCAAAGTCTCAATATCACCTTAAGATCATTAAATCACAAATTAGTAATTTACCTCAAATAATTAACCATATTAATTAAAGTAATTGATAAAACATATTACTAAATCAATTGAAACTAATAACTAATATATTAATTCCAAAATTAATAATAAAACTATTAATTTGAATTAATAATTAATATATTGAATTCAATTAATAATCAACGTCCTAAATTAAAACTATTAATAAAATACATTAATTAATCCACAAATTAAATATAGTTAATATTTAATACTCATTAAACAAAACTATATAACAACATATTTAAATTAAATAACATTCTTTTATATTAAATAAATTATATTTAATACAAAACGAATTTAAATAAAATAAAAATTAAAAATACAAACTAACCTTTTTAACATATAAATCAAAATTAACAAAAATAAATAAATAAAAGTATTGTTACAGGGGTTCCCTGTAGCCCCCACCCCCTGTCATATCCGCCGCCCCCCTTAAAATAAGGAGGGCACGACCACGGCTGACGACCGGCACCAGCTGCCGTGCCGGCAGCTTCGGCTGCCGCACCGGTAGTCCCGGCTGCCGCGCCGGTCGGCCCGCCCAAACATGGGGAGGGGTGCAGTGGCCCCCGCCACCCACTCCCAAACCTTTTTTAAAATTTTTTATTAAATAAAAACAATTTTTTTGTATTTCTTTTACCCTTTTAATATATATATATTTTTTAATTAAAAGAAAGAAATCCGAAAAATAGAATTACAACCAAAGGATGTAAAAAAAAATTTATTTTTCTTTTACACCAGTCTGTGTAAAAACAGAGAGCTCTTTTTTTTTTTTGAAGCTAATTTATTTATTTTTCCATGCAAATGTAAGGATCTAATTCTTTTAATTTTTCCTATAGTCAGGACTATAGGAAGAGTTTAATTTTCTCATTTCAGGGCTTTCCATAGGGAATTTTTCAATGAAATTCGGACAACATAACTTGACTATGCCAAGTAATGTTAAACAATGAAAATATAAGATCCAAGCTTTTATAGACACGTGTTTCAACAATAATTTCAAACTAGAAACCCTAATACCCTTTTTGCACTTCATGCTTATGAAATGAAACCCCTTATGCCCACAAGCACAGATCTGACATGCAAACTAAAATAAAACCTCCAAAATGATCTAAAACATATTTTTTTCAATTGAAACCCTCAAACACAAAATAAACAGGCAAGGAATGACCAAACAAAGGATCCTTAGTTTTCTGGATGCATAGAAGACAGGGATTCAAAAAACTAGAATTGACATGAACAAGACCCTACCTCAATAATTGTTGAAGAATGCACAATACAAAATCCAAGCAAGGAGAATTTCAAAATTATGCTCCAAAACCAAGAACATACAAAAGCTTCCAAAAATACTCCCAAAAACCTATTATGAGAGAATGAGAGATGAATCCCCCTAATGAGGATCCATTTCCCCTAATCAAGAAAACCCTAATGACAACACATTCAGTTAACTCCTAAAAGGACTCCTCTCCAAAATTGAAAGAAAATAACAATTAATTAATTAAAATATCTAATTACTTGCACAACTCAACTTTGACTCCTAAATTTAAGTTGAGATCTCTTGAGTTTGAAAATACTTTTTCAACCAAATCTTGCACATGTAATTAATAAAATATTAATTTAAATAACTTAAATATTCAAAGCACAATTATCCATGCAACTTAATATTTAATTATTTAACTAAGCATAAAGGCTCATTTACTCTAATATTCAATTATTTATTCAATTAAATATTAATATTCAATAATTGCACTTTAATTAAACTTTCAATTAAACATAGGTATTTAATTTAATTTTTAATTAATTAAATACCCTATATTTAATAATTAATAGCAATAATATTCAATTAAATAAATAACATGATATAACACCCACATAATCACATCAAGCACCTGAAACTGAAAACATGCAAAATCAAACATGATCAAGGAAAGGGATACACAAATTCTTATCAACTATACGAATTCGGTCAGGGTAGTCAAAACAAATACTTGTCCACTAACTAGGAAAATTTGGTTTAGGATAGGATTTGGACCTGAAAACTATCTCCCCTCACTTACCATTGAGCTTAATGTGATAGGGCATGCTCACTCCTACCAATTCAGGGAAGACGTAACCCGACACGTGCAAACCTGTCATCACAAAGACGAAACATACATGTATATAACATATGGAAAACAATGGTTGAGACTAGGTTATCGTGTGGATCTCGCCGAAGCAATTAACTACGACTTTGTCCCATACCATACCAAGCACATCAAACAGTAATACAAAACATACAATGATCCATGTGCATATAAATCTAAGGTCAGTATTGTCAGAAACCATAACCGAAATGAAATCCTAACATATACATAAGCATCATTAAATAACCTTAAATCACATATACACAAAAGATACAATATGATAATAATGGATCAATAACATACTGAAAAGTAACGCATGAATATCTTTAAAATCAACTGAAATAGCTAACACATACATACTATGGTGTAAAATAGATCAGAAACTGACACAGGCAGATAGACAAAGGGGTAGGTATTACAACTCTAATTACCAATTTTTGGGATAATGGAAGGGTGTGTACTGAGAGGGGAGGGGTGAATCAGTACCCTTAAAAACTTTTAATCAATTCTTTGTAACCATTGTTCTATATTAACTGACTGAGTAGATTGCATACATCAAACATATAGTATCACTGCTGAAATGTATATGAATGTAAAATAAACAATACATATACATGAAATTAAGTGCTCATGACACTAGTATTTTGGTATCACAGAAAACCCCTGTTAGAAGGCAAACACTGTGGTGGGGATGAGACCCACAAAACTTCACTACTGCAGTAATAAAGAGGCCTGTCAAAGCTTATAAAGAGTGATCACTTCTAATGATATTACCTTGTTAGGAGTAAAAATGAGATCGATTAGATCTACCTCATGTGATGATTTAGCAACATAAAGTATGTGTGCACTTGGTTAAGAGATTTACAATAAGACAGTTAAGTCTAATATGTTAAGAGGTTTTGGGGTCTATTAACAATGTTAGAGAGTAACAAAAATTTTGATCTGAAACATATAAATCTTAATATTTCTGATACAGATCCATTAAGTACATACAAAAATTATCACATCAATGTGAATGATAATACCTTCTCTTTTCTGCTCGGTAGCCTTTCCTTAGTTCTGAAAACTGATTTCTACAATGTAGTCTTTGTCCTTAAAATCCCTTGTCTGATCTTTGATGTCTGTAGTATGGCGGCTACTTAATCATTTGTTGATCAAAAAACATTACAAAATAACATCTATACATCTATATATCAAATTACATGACCTAATTAGGGCTTAACAATTACATCTCTACCCTAAGATCAACAATGTACATAATTTACTTTGATCATATACACATAAGAGACATAAACAATTAATGTTGTATATCCATAATTAATGTCCTCCTCGATCGTATAAACCGTTATCTAGGTTGGCAAAAAATTTGTTACATAGAATAATGTGCCATATCTAACTTTTATGTGGCTTTATTCCACTTGGTTAATGTTGTCTCTTGGTGCTCGGTGTAGACTATGTATCTCAGTTATACTATTTTTTGGTTATGTTGTGTAACTCGATGTTTTCTACTACTTGGTATAGTCTATTAGCTTAGTTATCACTGTACTTGGTTAACTCTGGTTGTGATCAGTGCTCTCGGTTAAATTTGTACTTTGATGAATATACCAACTGTCCTATTTGACTCTGTTACCGTTTGTCCATTATGTCTGCTTGATAACTAATGACAACTTCAATGTGCAATTGGAGTAACAGTATTGTAGTAGTTTATGTAGATGATATTGTATTTTTCAGTGATGATAGTGAACTATGTTGAAATTTTTTAAAGATTATGACATCAAAATTTTAGATGTCTATGATAGGAGAAGTCTCATTTTTTTGGGCTTACAAGTTAGTCAATTGGAAAAAGGCATTTTATATCATAAACTAAATGTGCAAAAGAAATGTTACAAAGGTTTCACATGGAGGGATGTAAATCAGTTAGTACACCCATGGAAACCAGTTTCAAACTTCAAAGAGATGCTGGCAAACATAACATTGATCACACTTTATAGATCAATGATAGGTAGTCTCTTATACTTAGCTTCTACCAGACCTGATATTATGCAATCTATCTATTTAGCTTCAACATTTTAGTCCTCAACAAAATGTCACCTTTAAATGTTGTCAAAAGAATTTTGAAATACATATCTGACACTCTAGAATTTGTTCTTTGGTATCCTTGTCATGATGATTTTACTATTACTGCCTACACTAGTGCAAATTGGGCTAGTTATCTCATTCAGAGAAGAAGAAATTGAGGAGGTGTTTTCATCCTTGGAAATGGGTTGGTTTCTTGGCATATAAAAAAACAAGATTTTTTCACTTTTTCCACTGTTGAAGCAGAGTATATTGCTGTAGTATCTAGTTGTACATGGGTTATTTGGATGGATCAAACATTGAAAGACATTTAGGTTCATGTTCCTAATCCTATACATATACTTTGTGACATTACAAGTGTTATAAGTATCTCAAAAAATCATGTAAAACATTCTCAAACAAAGCATATTGATATAAAATATCATTTCTCCAAGAAAAAGTTTTAGCCAATGAGATTGTATCAGATTATGTCTCCACAAAGGATCAAGTTTCTGATATATTTACTAAGCCTTTGTCAAAAGTTGTGTTTAAAATTTGAGGGAGAAACTTGTTGTTCTTCCTCTCTCTTCCTTGACATAATTACTTCAATATATTGGTGAGGGGGAGCTTTAGCTGGATATTCACATATCCCTCATATTGGTTCAAGCTTAAAGATAGTAATTCTTTAAGACTTATTGGTTATTTTAGTTTTCAGATTGCAATTTAATTTTATTTTCTACTCAAGATCTTCACTCAGTTTTTTGAATCTGGTTTACACATGGGCTAACAGTTGGCAGTATTTGTTTAGTTTTCAAAAGGATTTTCAAAGGAGATGCATATCTTCTTGGCTATACAAGTATTTTGGATATTTTTTCAGTCATAGGAAGTTATATTACAAATACAGATGGCTATATTTCTCAATATTAAACCACTATTTTTCTTAGTCACATCCTTTTTAGGATTCACTCTTTTTTGTCTTTCATATTTCAGATGATTTATGATTATTAGTGTTATGAGATCTAGACAATTTATTTCATATTTTTTTTCCCTTGTTGACAAAAAATGCGGATAAGAATGAGGGTGTTAGTATTTTTTCCATCAAGGACAAAGGGGGAGTTTGTTAATCCCACATCTTCTTTATCCTTGATGACAAAATATACTAACTAACTTGGCATTAGTCATAATTGTATTCACTTCAGGATTGCACTAAAGTATATTGTCTAGGTTTGATTACATTGTATAAGATTTCTATGTTCAATGATATATATTTATAGTATTGAATTTTACAAGGAGACATAATGACACATATATGTCCAATGTGTAATACCATTATAATAGTGAGCGTATATATATTTATAAAGGGGTACCATACTTGTCGATCCAAGATGTGACCAAGACATATTCAAAGTGTTATTTTTCTAGAACCTTTTAGTCGACCCCTAGCCACTCCTTTACATTTGCAAAGGGTGGTTTCTAAAAATATACTGCAAAATGTGATGTAGGAGCATCTTGGGATATTTTTAATCTTACATCATCCAAAAGATATTTGTTTCCTATTGATCAATCTAGTGGTTCTATTGGTGGTCGATCTATACTTATTGTTTTGAATTTTGGTTTCTTCAATGTGTTCAAGGATTTGTACTAAATCTTATCATATGATCACACCTCATTTTTATTCATCAAACAAGAGATTTTTTTGATTCTTTGTTTGTCTATCTTGTTCTTAATTTTACTGGTTAGTCATGGTTCTACCAATCCTTTTCCCAATCTATCGATGGGAATATGCATGTGCACTTGTGCTAACTCATTGTTATGTTTAAGGCCAAATTATTTGTATGATTGCATCTCTTATTTATTTCATTGGAGGTTGTTCAAGTTGATTTGATTCCTGACTATTTTTGTAACATGTTTTCTCAATTATTGGGAAATGTAATCTTTTCCAAGCCGATTGATGTTGCAATTTTCCATATAAGATTATGGACTTATTCCTAAGGGATAGGTATTTTTGATAAGATTATTTGACATAGTTGGATAGGTTTTGTAAGGGATTTTTTATCATAATCATGCATGTGAGACTGCATGTTGCAGATCTATTGTAAATTATTTTCCAGAGAATAGTAGAAGTTTGATCTTACATTCTATCCTTCTTGGCTTGTTTTTCTTTTTTTTACGTTGTTTTGAATAGGATGCAAGGTTTGGACTAATAGTTTGAGGTTTCTCCATCCTTGACTACATCAAGTGATATCAGAGAAAGGTTTTTCAACCTAGGGTTTTCTTGTAAGGTGGTGGTTGAAAGGATCCAACCTAAATCTACTAGGGATTGTGAGGATGGCTAGGAGGAATGCTAGAGGTGGAGCTAGGAATGCAAATCTAGTAGTTTTAGACTTGTTGAGATAAATTTATGCTAGATTGGAAGCAGCAGAGGATTCTTAGAGGAGAGGATAACATATAGATGTAATTGATGAAGAGCGAGATGAACAAAATCATAATCTAGCAGTAGAAGGAGAGAAGATGAGGCACAATTGGAGTTGAATCATGAAGAGGAAGGTCCATTGGGGCTCTAACTAATTTTAATGGGAGACCTCATTTCAACCCACTTAATTATCATGGAAACCTAGATGTTGGTGAGTTGAGAGATTAGCTCATAGAGATGGACAAGTATTTTGAACTTGAAGGAACTAATAAAGACAAGAAGGTAAAGTATGCATACACTAAGTTGAAAGGACATGCATCCCTATGGTGGGAAAATTTGCAGACAGATTGGCAAAGAAGGGGTAAAGAAAAGATCAAATCTTGGGAAAGGATGGTGAATAAGTTAAAGGATAAGTTTTTGACTAAGGATTATCAAGTAAGTTTGTTTAGAAAGTTGCAGAACAATTGAAGCAAAGAGACCTAAGAGTTAAAAGTTATACTAAGGAGTTCTACAAGTTGAACATGAGATTGGGTCATATTGATGATGAAGCTGAACAAGTTTCTCGGTATCTTAATAGTTTAAGGATGTCCATACATGATGAAATCAAAATATTGTAGAGTAGCAGTGTGGAAGAGGATTACAAGTTGGCTTTGAAGGCTAAAGAGAATCTAAATAAAAGACATGAAAAAAAACAAAGAGGCAGAGGAGGAAGATTTCAAAGAGGTAGAGGCAGATCTTCTGCAAATCAGGGAAATAGTGGGTCAGAAGCTAAAGACAATGATCGGTATAGGAGGAATGATGGGATTCCCTACTAGAATGAAGGAAAAGGTAGAGGTGAAAGGAGGAGGTTTAGTGGCACATGTTTCAAATATAGTGAAGTGGGACATAGAGCCTTTGAATGCAAGCAAGGTAACTCTGAGAAGAAGGTAGAAGGAAATAGGAGAATAACATTTTTTGATTAAGAATCCACTAGTTTAGGGAATAAAAATCAAGAAGAGGAAGGTGCAACCTTCATGACTAGGATAATCCTATACCATGGAGAAGAAAAGAAGGAATCTATATAGGGGAAGAGTTTTTTCAGAACTAGATGCAAAGTACAAGACAAGGTGTGCAATATTTTTATGGATAGACGCAGTTCTAATAATCTAGATTCAGAGGAGTTGGTTGACAAAATCAAGTTGCAGAGGATGAAGCATCCTAAACCCTATCAGATTGCATGGATACAAGATGAACACAAGGTACTGGTAAGTGAACATTTCCTAGTTAAATTCAAGATTGGGAAGTATTATGATGAGTTTTTGTGTGATATTATGCCTATGGATGTGTGTCATATTTTTTTGGGTAGACCATGGAAGTATGATAGGAAAGCTATGCATGGTGGTAGAAGGAATGTTTACTCTATTTTTTCTAATGGGATGAAACAAAATTTGTTACCTTTAGAGGAACCTCTTAAGAGAAACGTATGTTTCAGTGCAATAATTTATCTAGCGGATGCCAAGAATTTTTTGGATGGCTTGAAGCATAATAATGTGTGTTTTTATTTAGTACCTAAGGAGTCTAAGAAGAATGTTTTGGTAGAAGAGAATCCTAAGGAAATCAATAAATTTTTTAATGAGTATGCTGACATCATATTAGATAATATACCTAATGGATTACCACCAGTGAGAAGTATTAGTCATTTCATGGATTTAATACCAGTGGCTAGTGTGCCTAATAAAGAAGCATATAGGATGAACCCTGTAGAAAATGAAGAACTCAATAGGAAAGTGAAAGATTTGTTGTAGAGGGGGTTGATCAGAGAAGGTTTGAGTCCATGTACAATGCCTACAATGTTAGCACCTAATAAGGATGGGCAATGGAGAATGTGTACCAATTCAAGAACTATTAATCAGATTAAAATCAAGTATCAGTTTCCTTACCAAGGATGGATGATTTGATGGATTGTTTGAGTGGAGCTGAGTATTTCACCAAGATAGACTTGAAGAGTGGGCATCATCAGATTAAAATTAGAGAAGGTGATTAGTGGAAGACTGCATTTAAGACAAATGAAGGATTGTATGAGTGGTTGGTAATTCCTTTTGGATTATCCAATGTACCTAGTACTTTCATGAGGTTAATGAATGAAGTCTTGAAGATATTATTGGGTAAGTTTTTTATTGTGTATTTGGATGGTATTTTAATTTTTAGTAACAACAAAGATGAGCATTGTATGCATGTTAAACAAGTATTATAGAGGTTTAGGGAAGAAAATTTGTTGATAAATATCAAGAAGTGTACTTTCATGCAAGAGGAGTTAGTATACTTACGATTTGTAATATCTACTGAAGAATTAAACTTGGATCATGAGAAAGTGGAAGTCATTATTGAGTGGCCTACACCAAAGAGTGCTAGACAGGTAAGATAATTTCATGGGTTGGCTAGTTTCTACTGGAAGTTTATCAGGAACTTTAGTTCAATCTATGGACCGATGACTAAAGCTATGAGAGGAGATAAAAATGAGTTCAAGTGGACACATCGAGCACAAAGGAGTTTTTAATTGTTGAAGAAGAATATGAAAAAACAATCAGTATTAGCTCTACTTGATTTTAGTAAAGTATTTCAAGCAGACTGTGATGCCAGTGGAAATGCAATCGGGGCTATTTTGAGACAAGAAGGGAGATGTGTTTCTTATTTTAGTGAGAAATGAAATGATGCTAAAATATGATATTTTGTGTATGATTAGAAATTATATTCTATAATCCAAGATTTGAAGAAATGGAGACATTACTTGTTACCTAAGGATTTTGTACTATATATTGATCATCAAGCATTGAAATATTTGAGCAGCCAAGGTAAGTTAAGTCAGAGTCATCTAAGATGGGTTGAGTTCATCAAAATCTATAGATTTGTGTTGAAACATAAGAGTGGAGTGTCAAATAAATTTGTTGATGCTTTGAGTAGGAGAATAACTTTGTTGGTGTAGATGAAGATTGCAGTATTGGGATTTGATGAACTAACTATTTTGTATGAGAAAGATCCAGACTTTAGTGAACCTTGGTAGGCTTGTAAAGAACCTTTTGTTTATGATAGAAGTAAGTGGTTGGATTATTTCTTTCAAGATGGTATTTTATTTAGAGGTAGTCAATTGTGTATACCTAGGAGTTCCATGAGAGATAATCTGATTAAGGAGAAACATAGTGGAGTCTAGCAGGACATTTTGGCATTGATAAGACGGTAGATTTGGTAAGTGAGAATAAATTTTGGCCACAAGTTCAGAAGGATATGAGGAATTTTGTACATATTTGTAAGGTATGTCAATTTTTAAAAGGAAGTAGTCAAAATGTGGGGTTGTATACACCTTTCACAGTACCAGTAAGAACATGGGAGGAGATTAGTATGTATTTTGTACTTGGTTTGCCTAGAACACAGAGAGGTTTGATTTTATCTTTGTGGTTGTAGACATATTTTCTAAGATGACACATTTCATTCCTTATAAGAAGACTACAAATGCAATACATGTAGCTGATTTTTTTCCAAGGAGATTGTGAGATTACATGGATTATCTAAGAGCATTATTTCTCATAGAGATATTAGGTTTGTTGGTTATTTTTGGAGGACACTTAGGAAGAAGATGAAATCTGATTTGAAGTTTAGTTCTACTTTTCATCCACAAACTGATGGACAAACAGAGGTTGTGAAAAAAAGTTTAGGAAACTTGTTAAGGTGTTTAGTTGGAGATAATCTTGGAAATTTAGATTTTGTTTTACCTCAAGCAGTTTTTTTGTTAGGAATAAGGTGTCTCAACCTTGGATAATTCCTATTCTTATTATTTGTTTTGTAAAATGTATTTCTTGCAAATAATGTTGATGTGTCGGCATCTTGAATTGTGTGTAAGGAGATCATGGCTAAAATGGTTATGACGAATTCCTATGACACGTAAGAGCTATGTCAGGAAGATTCAATGACAGGTGAAGACATGTGGCAACTAATAAATGTGACTACTGTACACTCTTCTCCAATCGTGGGGTTTCCTATTTTCTCGGAGAATGGTAAAACCCTAATATGGTTATCTTTGGGAGTAGCCCTAAAAAGTGAAGCGCATGATATATGCATTTTTTAGGGTTACGAAGAGTAGTGATGCGAGTGTATTGTTGGAACATTTTATGCTGCCCTGATTTGTCTTCAAGGGTTTTGAAATCTTCTGAAAGAACTTGCATTGCAAGTGTGTTGTAAGCTGTAATAGTTTTGATCAATACATTGTGCAGGTTTTGGAGTGCTGGGGTTTTTTACCGAAAGGTT
>MU227587.1:3453254-3468377 GCA_018584345.1 Thuja plicata | reverse complement strand
TATATATATACCAAGTCGGCTCACTTAACCAATATTACGTAGTCGGCTCTCAATACAAAATAGTATTAATAATGAAAAGAGAAAATACAAATTTGGTGCTCTTACATAACCAAAATATAGATTATCCATATTTATAATCCAACTTAGATTCCCAAGAGTCCTCTTCATACTCCCTCAATCATCGTTGTTATCCAACAACACTATTTAATTGTTCTACTGATGTCTCCTATCTTCAAATTTCTCTAACTCTCTGTACTCATGACAAAAATCAAATATATATTAGATGTAGGTCATACATACCCCATAGTATCTTCCTCTAAGCTCACATAGGATAACTCATCATTCTTGATCTTGGATACCCAAAATAACTCTGTATTTCTGCTTTTGTACTTAGTCGATTTCAGAACTGAATCACCAAAACTTAACTTCTATTCAATCGATAATTATGCCACATGTGTTGCCATAAATGAAAACCAAAAAGTGATTCATAACATAAAAAAGTGATCAATTTCCAATAATATCTCCCTTTGGCATTGATGGAAACACTTAACAAAACAAATGACTAAGTGTTCCAACACAAAAAAAAACTCTCTCCTCTCTTCCTCTTCTATTATGCTTCTTTCTTCTCTCTTATTCATTTTCCTTCTCTCTTCATTTTTTTTATTTTCTTATCCCCCTTTGAAAACAATGAAAAAGGTGCATAAAAAGTAATACATCTAGTGCTTGCTCACCATTTTTCAGAATATATTGAAAAGAATCTTCCATGATCTTCACTTTTGTGCTCCATGATTCAACCAATAGTTGACTAACATGAATTAGTCCATTCAGTACATATGACGATGTCTTTTCTACTTTCAACTCTGTAGGCATAGATTTTGTCAGTGATTCTACTGTCTTCTCCATATCTGATAAATGTACTTCAAGAATTGATAGTTCAAGAGTGATTAAACTCTTCAACAAACCAAATCTTGACATGACTCTCCCTTTCTCTATATCCAACACATTCATGTTATCCAAAATATTTGTTACCTCTCTGCCCATTGTCATTACTGATTGTGAGGAGGTCTCACAATTGTCCATCATAATATTCAAGGTTTCCTTGTCCTTAGCAATAATGTCTTCAATGTTTTGAACGTGTCTGATTGGGTTCATGCAATAACTGAATAGCATCCTGCCATGTGCAACACAACTCTTATCTTTTGCTGTAACAAATTTCACAATGCCTAAGTCCCATGAAATAGACTGGAAAAATTCCATCAATTTCTTCTCCAAGTAGCTCTTCTCTGCCTTTTCTTCTACAATCTTCACTAGGGTCTCATAGTGATCATCAAAATTGTCAAGTGCTAACTTCAATTTTTCTACATCTTCTCTTCTTTGGAAAACAATAGGTACTGGAAGCAATTTGTTTACAATATTGATTTCTCTAGAGATTACCTTAGTTTTCTTGTCACTTTTCTACTCAGATCTCTCCTTTTCTTTAGTGAGTGCTGTGAAATCTAAACTCACCAACTCATCCTCATTCATGTGATCAACATCAACATTAATAGGTTTATCTTTACTTGCCAACAATAAGATAGGAGATGTATCAATTTCATTTTTGAATTCAAATTTTTCTTCTTCTTCTTTTTGCTCCATTTCTTTCTGTTCTTCATCCTCAGCCACTGCATTGTCAATGTTTCCTTCAAATGGATCCTTGTCATCATGTGAAGTTTCAAGAGGCACAGGCACACCAAAAACATATAAATATGGTTTCATATCATCTTCTCTCTTATCAACACTTGCCTCAAATATTTTGGAACTCTCTCCCATTCCTAAAGATGTAGGCATTGTAGGTTTAGGAGGTGGAGTCTTCTCAGGCATAGTAGTCATTAGTATCTGATCCAATGCTCTCTAAGTCTCTTCAGTAATTTCACCATACCTTCTTGCCATAATCTTTACTAACCTTGCCTTGGTCCTCAATAAAGGTTTCATTTCACCAAATATTCTATATCTCTCTTGCATGGAAATTACAAGTAGCATGTTATCAATTTCTTGATTTTTGATAGTCTAATCTTCAATATGTGCTAGTTGTTTTCTTATTTCCAGTATGCCATACATCTCTTTGGGTATACTTCCCTCTATCTCTAATAGATTTATCTTGAAAATAAGTAAGTGATTTACTACAATATCTTCAATCATAATTTTATCAGTTTCCTCATACCTGTCATAGTACTTTTTTATAGAAAATAGCTTCCCTTGCTAAATATCTCTCTTCTTAATCATTTTCAAGTCTGGTTTCCATACTTGTCTATCTCTTTCATCTTTCTTATCTTCTATCTTAGTTCTTTGTACTTTAGGTGGTGAATCCAATTTGGTGGATCTAGTGTTAACTCTAGGAACAATCTTAACTACCTCTTCTTGTGATGTCTTCAGTGGTGGTGAAGGGTTGGTTACATCAATAATAGTAGAAGGTGGAGTATCTACCATCACAACTTCAAGATGTGGAAGGGCTACAGTAGCAGTACTTGCCAATCCAAAAGAATGTTCTGCTAACTTCTTCTTTACTTCCTTCAACTCTTCCTCATTCAATCCTTCCTTAACACTATATTCATGAATAATGTTGTATACTTTCCTTTTCCTCAAGCCTCTGGTTTGTTCCTCTCTTAATTTAGCTGATTTTTCTTCATAAGTACCCCATCTCTCTTTAGATGTATCTACTTCAGATGCCAGAACATGTTTGATCTACATAGTTAGGACTTCTGAACTCACCTCATATCCCATAGGATAACACCATTTCTTCCTTGGTATAATTGCTTCAAAAACCACATAATCTGTCTCAACCATAAAACATATTGTGTCCTTATATTTTTCAAATAAGTCTTCTAGAATCCTGTATTTCTCTTTCATCTGCCTCTGAAGAATCTTAGTCATGCCAAATAATTCTCCATCAACCCATGTTCTATTCTTCCTTCAGTAGCTCTTAGAAATTTGAATACTAGTAGGTATCCCTTTTCTCCAACCACTAGGGTGCATGCCTGGAAATCTGTACTGAATTTGAATGTACATGTGGACTAGCAGTGAACCAAATCTAAAGGTTTTGGACTTATCTTTCTTTATCAACTTGACATTCTCCAAAAATTATTGTGCCAATACATCGCATAGGTTATTGTTGAACACATAGATTTGCACCCTTACCCAAGCTCTCGTAGTCTTGGTAATCTAGTATAACATGGGAATTGTCTCAAGGTTGTGGGACCTTTTGCTAACTGAGACAAGAGCTCCAAGTTCTATTCTGGTTCCTCTTGATATGTCACCCAAATTTTCTTCCTAACATAAAAGTAAATTCTTGAGGGAAAGGGGATAGAAGGAATGCATGAAGGGGAAATAACTGAAAACAAATTATCCTACTAGGTGATACACCAAAGTTAACCTGAACCATATGAACATATTAACCAATCTCAGCATGAAACCTTGGATCTAATAGAACACAACCTTCTAGATAGGCTTGCATAAGTATTTCATAGAGAGGTCTGAGATAAATAGAGGCTATTCGGGGAAAGAAGTAATTTCACAAACAATAGCATATTCACTATAAGTAGACACAAACTATGACCTGCAAACAAACATCCACTTCTGCAACTAGGTATAGGAATGAGACAAAATGACAGGGGATTGAAGAATATCCTCAAACTCATCTAAATCAGATCATCCAAAATAGTACATGAAATTGCAGAAAGAAAGAGGGATCAGGAATTCCAATATTTCTCTAAAAAATCATTCAATATATTCTAATTCAGTAAGAGAAATTCAGACAAGAAAGCCCAGTGATAGAGAAAATGTCACAAAAAGCCTTTGCAATATCTGAATATCAATGAAAGATTACAGACTGTAAAAGTTAGAGGGCAGAAAAAATTCCACGGATAACTTCTAAGAAAGGAAAACTCTCTTCTAAGCAAGGAAAATTCTCTTCTAAGCAAGGAAAACTCTCTGCTCAAAAGCTCTCAAAAATGATATATATACTCCCTAGCAGGTAGGCTTGGAGTCCAAAAATGATTAGGGTTACATTATAATATGTTTATTTTGAACAATAGAAAACCTAACTGTCCCATCTGTCAGAAGAAACTCTAAGATTATCTATCAAAGATCATATACATATTTGAAAAAAAATAGCTTTGTTATAATGACAATCTTTTAGAAAGGTCGGTGAATCTGATATGAAAGAAGACCAGTCAAAATACATGTAATGGGATCTGATTAGGAAGCCATGTTTGGGTCAATTTGGCCTTTACTATTCATAAAGAATATTGCCAGAAATCAGATTGCCCCTTCATAATGGCTGACTTAACCCTTACTCCTAAAAGGTCGTCTCTTATCCATCTAACTCCTGCCAGTCGGTTGCCATTACTATTCAAATCTGATCTGCAAAGATATATTGAATTTAAAATATAAAAAATGGTCATGTGGCACCATCTTTTCTTTTATCGGGCAACCGAGGTTGAAACCTTGTTTTCTTTTAAATGAGAACCGTTGGATCATCCTTTCTTTGTATTTGACCTGCTTAACCCATTTTGTGTCTCTATCCTTAACCACCATCTGACCATAGTTATCTTTTCCTTTTAAGTCACGAAGTCTCCTAAATTTTCATTAACCGTAGCTTAGATCTAGCAACCCCGTGACTGTCGTAGATCTTAGCTTTGATCGAACAGCGGTTGCTAGATCTCCTAATCACTATGGAATATACCCCTTTATCTTTGAGACCTAGTGACTAATTCAATCTCCTTATCACATGAACATTTGGCATATTTGCACCTTGACTGGTGACCCCCTGACTGACCATGAAGGCTCGGGTCCATGCTACCACTTGTCAACCTTGCACTGGCTTCTATTTTCTTGATAAGCTCTGACAATGCACAAATTGTATTGCCACATCAGACGTCCTTTACTTTTGAATCAAGAGACTACATGACTACCCCTTTAGTCATGTAATCAGGAGACATGTTTGACCTTTTGACTAAGATCAGACGATCACCTGACCATTGTTGATCCCTTCATCCTTTCATCTAATGGCCCTCCCTTAATCTCATGATATTTGGGGTAAACCCTAATTTATATCAAGACTAGGCGACCAAAGGGGAAACACTAACCTATCATAGACTGAATTTTGACCATGGTTTAGGACATATAAAGGGTCGCGAGATCTCATGAAGATCTGCCAACTCAAGGTTTAAACAAGTGATAACCCGACTGAGGTATTAGTCGCTTAATCGCGTGAAGTAAAAGAGTAAACATAGAACATTGAGTGATATCGCAACTATCCAATGGGATAAAATGCACATGGGAAACTCAACATTTTAAGTGACCAAAAAAGGTAATGACAAAACATAAGATAGCTAGGGTTTTCATTACAATGGTCACTTTTTCAAATTATAACAGTCATCCCTTCAAAAATTTTAGGGTCTCTCAAAGAAGAGACCTAAAGGATGCAAAGAAAGGAGGAAAGGTCATAAAGACATGAAATTTTCTCCACACCTTCACAAGGGTCATGGTAGATACATAGGGCCAAACAGGAAACCCTAAAACTTAACCAAATCTAGATATTCTAGACATAGTTGTATAGAAAGAGGCAAGCAGTAAGACTAAAAAAAAAGATATCCAATATACAACAAGGACCAAAAAAATACCAAATCTTTGGCACAGGCTGGGCTCTACCCTTGTGGGAGCCTTGTTTAACCCCACCTATCCAAATTTGAATAGTCATGAAACTTTGGATAACATTTTGGTGATTTATGCTGGATGTTTTCCTACTAAACATAGAAACCAATAGCCTCTGAAACATTCCATTGGGTATGGAGTCATTTCTGTGAACAAAAAATTTCTCTGAAAGGGAAATAGATCTGAAGAAAAACTTATGTGCATGGGCTCTTCTTGAAAAGCTGGGAAGTTAGACTAGAAAGCTTTGAAAGAAAGCAGGAAATCTAATCTACCCTAAGCTAACCAGTGAAATAAACTTGGTTAAACAAAACCATTCACTGGATTGTTAAAGTAGCTACCTTTTCTAATTAAAATACTTTGCAGTACATGCATAAGGAAAATTACAAGTATATGAGGCATGTAAAGATTTGTCAAACAATAATAAGCTGCCTCTTCAAAAATGAGATCATATTCACTTACCTCAATCTGATCATGTGAATGTACCTCAACAAACTCCAATTAGGCTAGGTATCTGAGAGGGAAACCCCTTGATATTTTGAAGGTAGAAACCTTCTTGCTAGCATCTTCCTTTTCTTCATGGTTGTCCTCTTTCACTATTCAAAGCCATGTCATCTCCTCCTTAATGGTCAAAGAATGGTCATATTCTTCCCTCAAATCGGCCAAAAGCTCATCAAAGCTATCAAGATCCTAAAGATCTAAAATTGCTCCAAATTTTTCTTAGGTGGCAGATTCCTTGAAGGAGAGTAATCCAAGAATGGATCTTCTATAGCAAACACACAAATCTGAACTTCCACTCCAAGGAATAGGGGTTCATCATTCAGTCCTTCACAAAAAATCTCTATGATTTTTAAAAAATGATACTCTTCAAAGCCTTTGTCAATGTTCTCCTCTTGCTGCTGCAATTTTGCAGAGGTAGTTATGAAAATAACTTCATCATCCTGCTCAATGAAATTAGGTAGCTCATCCACCAAGGTTATATCATCTTCTTTGATATCCACCATCTGTTGATGTTGCACCTTTTGCCCTGATTGATTTTTAGTCATAAGAAATGACATAGTCTCTACTTCCTCACCAAAAAAGATGGGTAGCTCCTCAAATAGGTTCACCAAGATATCATCTTGAATATCCATTTCCACCTTCTCAATTTTCTATCCATATTCATCACAGTGAAGCTCATCTACCACAAGCTCTTGCCCTGATACTAAGCTAGTACCTTTGCAAAGGTTCAACATTTGACAACCAGGAGGTAGGGATGGCCATTTCCATAGAAGTTCATCACCCTAAGAGACAATAGAGGTCTCTTGGGATGAATCATTTCCTTGGACAAACTACCCCTGTAGATTAGTGGACTGATATTCAATCATAGGTTCTTGGACAGAAACCTTTGCCTTGAAGCTTGGAATATGCAGTTGAAGAGGCTTAAGGAAAGACATAGAAGACATATATTCCTTGACTCTTGGTAAGTCATATCTTGCACCACCTTGGTGCTGCTCCTTTGTGGCTACCCTTGTTGCAACCACCTCTCTAGGTTGTTGGTGTTAAAGAGGCAGTTGTAAGTGCTATGTTAGCTTCTGTGCTCCAAGAAGATCCTTGAAGCTTGGAAATGAATGCCTTACAGGTTCCTCATGTGTAGTGTGTTGAAGAAAATGAGCCCTCCAACTTGAAATCTTAGGCCCAAGGGTCTCCCTTTCAGCAATTTGAGCTTTCGACTTTGCTGACATAATTTCAGCTTGGCGATTAAGCTCCTCTTCAAATTGCTTCCCTTGAAGCATCCCAATCTCAGGGATATATACTTGCGAGGTCATTGTTTCTTGGTAGGGGGTTGACCCTTGAAAATAGCCTTGATTTTCCATATCTTGCTGCTCATAGGCCTGAGTTTCCATATCTTGCTACGAATTCTCTATCTCAGATATTTGCTTGATCATGTCAAGCATTTTAGCCTTTATCTTTTCTTGTTCTCTCATAAAATTTGAGGTTTGAGACTACTTCCAAATGGGCTAAGAAGGGGGGGTGGGAGGTAAGTGTGGTGAGCTAACTGCCTATGCATTAGCATCTCTTTTTGTGCCTTTAGTGCCCATGGGCATTCTCTTTGGGGGGCTTGCTCATAATCTCTCACAAGAGCATAATCATACGGGGCATGTTGGATATATTGGTGGCCTTGTATAGTATGGAAGCTTGGGGTAAAAGTGGGCCTTGGGGGGCTTTGGTATGGCTGATGACTAGCCCACTAAATACTATTATCATAATAAGAAGGAGAGTAACCCAACTATCCATAGTAACTTGACATGTCTACTCATATAGTTAGCTAGAATTTTAAAATATGTAAAAACTTGGAACATACCAGCACTTTGATCTTTGAAACCAGTAGACCTTTGGAGTTGCCAGATATGCAGGAAAATGACCTCTTCTAGGCGTGAATCATGTCATCAGAATATCAGTGATAGCATGACTTGCAAGATAAAATTCTTTATGGTGTCCCACCGAGCATGCTAGAACTGTTGAAAACATAGATTTGCACCCTTACCCAAGCTCTCGTAGTCTTGGTAATCTAGTGTAACATGGGAATTGTCTCAAGGTTGTGGGACCTTTTGCTAACTGAGACAAGACCTCCAGGTTCTAGGCTGGTTCCTCTTGATATGTCACCCAAATTGGCTTCATAACATAAAATTAAATTCTTGAGGGAAAAGGGATAGAAGGAATGCATGAAGGGGAAATAACTGAAAAAGAAAATTATACTACTAGGTGATACACTGAAGTTAACCTAAATCATAACATATTAACCAATCTCACCATGAAACCTTGGATCTAATAGAACACAACCTTCTAGATAGGCTTGCATAAGTATTTCATAGAGAGGTCTGAGATAAACAGAGGCTATTCGGGGAAAGAAGTAATTTCACAAACAATAGCATATTCACTATAAGTAGACACGGACTATGACCTGCAAACAAACATACACTTCTACAACTAGGTACAAGAATGAGACAAAATGATAAGGGACTAAATAATATCCTCAAACTCACCTAAATCAGATCATCCACAATAGTACATGAAATTGCAGAAAGAAAGAGGGCTCAGGAACTCCAATATTTCTCTAAAAAATCATTCAATAAATTCTAATTTAGTAAGAGAAATTCAAACAAGAAATCCTAGGGATAGAGAAAATGTCACAAAAATCCTTTGCAATATCTAAATATCAATGAAAGATTACAGACTGTAAAAGTCAGAGGGCAGAAAAAATGCCACAAATAACATCTAAGCAAGGAAAAATCTCTTCTAAGCAAGGAAAACTCTCTACTCAAAAGCTCTTAAAAATGATATATATATACTCCCTAGCACATAGGCTTGGAGTCCAAAAATGATTAGGGTTACATTATAATATGTTTATTTTGAACAACAGAAACCCTAACTATCCCATCTGTCAGAAGAAACTCTAAGATTATCTAGCAAAGATAAGATACATCTTTGAAAAAAATAGCTTGTTAAAATGAAAATATCTAAGAAAGGTCGGTGAAATTTATATGAAGGAAGACCAGTCAAAATACATGTAATGGGATCTGATTAGGAAGCCATGTTTGGGTCAATTTGGCATTTACTTTTAATAGATAATATTGCCAAAAATTAGATTTCCTCTTTGAAAAAGTTGACTTAACCCTTACTCCTCCTGAAAGGTCGCCTCTTATCCATCTAACTTCTACTGGTCAGTCGCCATTACTGTTTAAATATGATCTGCAAAGATATTTTGAATTTAAAATATAAAAAATGGCCATGTGACGCCATCTTTTTTTTATCGGGCGACCGAGGTTGAAACCTTGTTTTCTTTTAAATGAGAATCATCGGTTCATCTTGTCTTTGTATTTGACCTGCTTAGCCCATTCTATGTCTCTACCCTTAACCGCTAGCCGACCGTAGTTATCTTTTCCTATTAAGTCGCTAGGTCTCCTGAATTTTCATTAACTACAGCTTAGATCTAGCAACCCCGCAATTTTCGTAGATCTTAGCTTTGATCGAATGGCGGTAGCTAGATTTCCCAATCACTATGGAATATACCCCTTTATCTTTGAGACCTAGTGGCTAAGGAAATCTCCTTATCACATGAACATTTGGCATATTCACACCTTGACTAGCAACCCCCTAAATGACCATGAAGGCTCGAGTCCATGCTACCACTTGTCAACCTTGCACTAGCTTCTATTTTCTTGATCATCTCTAACAATGCACCAACTGTATTACCACATTAGACATCCTTTACTTTTGAATCAAGAGACTATGCGACTACCCCTTTAGTCACACAATCGAGAGACATGTTTGACCTTTTGACTGAGATCAAGCGATCACCCAACCATCATTGATCCCTTCATCCTTTCATCCGATGGCCCTCCCTTAATCTCATGATATTTAGGGTAAACCCTAATTTATATTGAGACTTGGTGACCAAAGGGGAAACACTAACCTATTACAGACTAAGTTTTACCATGGTTTAGGATGTATAAAGGGTCACGGGATCTCATGAAGATCTACCAACTCAAGGTTTAAACAAGTGATAACCCGACTGAGGTATTAGTCGCTTAATCGCGTGAAGTAAAAGAGTAAACATAGAACATGGAGCGATACCACGACTATCCAATGGGATAAAAGGCACATTGGAAACTTAGCATTTTAAGTGACCAAAAAAGGTAATGGAAAAACATAAGATAGCTAGGGTTTTTATTATAATGGTCACTTTTTCAAATTATAACAGTCATCCCTTCCAAATTTTAAGGATCTCTCAAAGCAGAGACCTAAAGGACGCAAAGAAATGAGGAAAGGTCATAAAGACATGAAATTTTCTCCACACCTTCATAGGGGTCATGGCAGATACATAGGGCCAAATACGAAACCCTAAAACTTAATCAAATCTAGATATTCTAGACATAATTGTATTGAAAGAGGCAAGCAGTAAGACTAAAAAAAAGATATCCAATACATAACAAGGACTGAAAAAATACCAAATCTTTGGCATAGGCTGGGTTCTACCCTTGTGGGAGCCTCATTTGACCCCACCTGTCCAAATTTCAATAGTCGTGAAAAATTGGATAACAATTATACTTAGTATTTTTTTTCACCATTCTGTAATCCATCATAATGACTCCTACAGATACTGAATTAGGTCTACTATTATAGTAAAAATTGTAACCAAGTATCATCAAAATCAATATCACATTCTATAGATAAATGTCATTTACTATCATAGCTCGCCTATCCCATTTTGAGTGTGTTAGGGTTTCAAATTGCTTCTTTATATGCTTCTCTGCCACAAGGATGACTCCAATATTATCCAATCCAGTGATCTCATGTATCAGTTGACTAAAAATCTTCACAGGTTGTTCACCTATCCAGATAAACTATTCATGAACTCTGCTCAGCAATATTTTAAACCATTCCTCTTTGATGAATTCGTATAAGTCCAAAATTTTCATAATGTTCAACTCATCTACATGTTTGAACTCATATCTCATTTTTCTATTATCCATCATGTACTCCATCTCAGTAGAAATTTCATCAACACCTAGTATGTCATACTTACAATGAATGTATGCCCTAATGTCTTCTACATGCAAGACATCACGCGGTGTCTGGTAAAATGCTCCTTCAAGGTCATCTTCACATGAATTAAAGGGATGTTTCTTGAATTTATATCTAGGTCTATCCACAAAAAAATATATCAAAGGTGCATCCATATCTTCTATGGATGTAAATGATGTAAATACCTTAATCACGTTGAGTTCTAAATATTCTCTTTGATCAATCACACAAGGTAGTTGTTGGATAGTCTAAATCTCTCTGCTCTCTAATCTCCTTAGGTCATTTCTTGTCAAATGGTAAGGAAATAGATAACCATTAGGTGTTTTATACATCATTAAGTGTTAAAAACTTGAACATTACCCAATATTTTCCAGTCAGTCATAAATCTTGAGATCATAATATATGCATCGTCCGATGTTGCACTCTTAGATATATGTTGCATGATGTTGGCCAATATCATACCTAAGCTCGCTAGAGCTTAATCCACATAATTAGGGGCTGGATATAGTCTGTTGTGCTCATCCAATGCTCCCCCTAAGGCCATGCTTGACCAATTAGGTCAATTCTAATTTTCTAGCATCAGGCAAAGATCCAGTAGAATCCATTGTCTCTCCCTGAACCAATATCTCACTTGTCTCTTTGATTTACCATATCTTACTACTATTTTTATCTTATGCTTTCTTGAAACAACTGTCAAAATCACTCTTGAGTTCTGCAAGAATTTTTCCAGTATCATTTTCATTCTTCTTTGTATTCATAGGAGGTGGTACTCTTCTATTATTTACTCCATTATACTAGCAAAACTTCTCTATATGACCTGGATTGTTGCATTTGTCACATATAAGAGGTCTTCTATCCTGATTAACTTATAATTTACAATTCCTTGGAATGTGTCCAAGTTTTTTGCATTTGTAGCATGTGATCTTAGCTACGAATTCTCCTCTATTATTGTCTTGTTTGTATCTAGTATGGTCAGGTTTCCTATATTCTATCTTGTTGAGCCCATATGCATTACAGTTAAAACAATAACCAGAAATTTTTTTGAAAGAGGTATTACCTCTGCAATCTCTTTTCATGTTTCCAAACTTGTTAAAACTAACACATTTACCTCTAAATGGTCTGATCTTTTCTTTAGGTTCTTCAAGAGTACGCTTTTCTGCATCAATCTTTGCATCTGGTTTCTCTTTTTTATTCGGTGAACATTCAGCTTCATTGAAGCCAATACCAGTCATATCTCCTTTAGGTTTTTGTCTTTCTCTTTTTTCATCAATCAAGTCACTACTCATGTGAATTTTCTCAATGTGTTTCTTTGTCTCAACAAGTTCACCATTTATGATTTGATTGTATTTCTCCAATTCTATATACTTATTCTTGTAATGGTTAGCCTCATTCTTCATTTGTTCCATCAAAACATTTGTATTTTTCAAAGCATCTTCAATCTTGATCTTAGCATTCTTTTCTTGTTGAATATATTTAGCTATTATTTAATTTTTAAGCTTCAAGGCATCATTCTCTTATTCAAGTTTCTTTATATGATCTGAATTATCATTGTCTGAATATTCTTTTATCTGAACCATAAGATCTTGTCTCCGATTTCTAGCAAGTTCAAGCTGGTCCTTAAGTTTCTTGATGAATCCATTAGCTCTTCTTAATTTTAATCTTAAGTCACCATTTTATGGTTTTTCTTTATCAAGGTCTTCAAGTGCAGCTTCACATTTATCTTGCAAATTATCTAAATCCATTCAGATCTCCCTTAAGTTGTTAATATTTCTCTCTAAGGGCCAAAAGCTTTGATACCAATTGTTAGGATTAAGTAATACTAAGAGGGAGGGTGAATCAGTATGACAACACTTAAAATAAACTTTAAACCAATTCCACATAAACCATAAACTTTCTGAAATTAAAAGAGCATAAATAAATAACACATAACCCATAACACCATTATTTATTGTCGAGGAAACCTTGGTGGGGGTAGTACCCGCAAGCATGTACTAAAGTATAATGTCTCTGTTAAGAGACCTAGCCATGTTAGGAGCTAAATATTACATAGTACAATTCCTTGTTAGAGGAATACAACCCTGTTAAAGGTATACAATACCCTGTTAGTGGCCAAATGAGCTTACAACTCTTATAAAAAAACTTTTGTTACAAAGAGTTCTTCAATAATGAACAAAAACAAGAATCTTCAATGCTTAGATGGTTCCAGTCATAGTTCTCCAATGATCTCTGTCATCCTCTGCTCTGCCATTCGTACATACACATATATTTTCTCATCAATCTCCCATATATCTTCACTCTACAAAAAGTCAGCTCACTTAACCAATATTATACAGTCGGCTCTCAATAAAAAATAGTATTAATAATGCAAAGAGAAAATACAAAGTCAATGCTCTTACATAACCAAAATATAGATTATCCATAGTCATAATCCAACTTAGCTTGCCAGGAGTCCATGTCATACTCCCTAAATCATCATTTTTATCCAACTACTTTGTTTCATTGTTTTGTTGGTGTCGCCTATCTTCAAATCTCTCTAACTCTCTATACTCATCACAAAAATAAAATTGATCTTATATTTAGGTCATACATACCCCATAGTATCTTCCTCTAAGCTCTCACATGATAACTCATTGATCTTGATCTTCCCTACCCAAAATAACTCTGTATTTCTACTTTTGTACTTAGTCAATTTCAGAACTGAATCACCAAAACTTAACTTCTATTCAATCGATCAATATGCTAGGTGTGTTGCAATAAATGACAAAAATGACAAAATTGAACCCTAAGTCCAATGTAAAAACATATTAAACCCTAGCCTTTACACTAAATGGAATTAAACCCAAACCCTAAAGCTAATTGAACATTAAACCAAATTTAAACCTAATCATAAACTAAAATAGTATAAAACTAAAAATAATAAATAAATAAAATCATAATTAAATCTAATTAAGCACTAAAATAAATTAAACCCTAAACCTAAACCAAATTATATCTTAAACCGAATTAAACCATTAATCTAAACTAAATTAAACCCAAATCGTAAACAAAATTGAACTCTGATTATAATGCAACCAAATAGAATGATAATTGAAAACCCAATTGAATATTAAACCAAATTGAATAATAATCCTAAACAAAATTATGCTTCAAATATAACACTAAACCAAATTGAACCCAGATTGTTAACTAAATTACACACTAAAACAATTTGGATGCTAAGTTACTCAATTAAATCTTAACCCTAAACCTAACTAAAAATTAAGATAAACTTAATAGTTACCCTAAACCAAATAGAATCATAATCCCAAGACTAAACTAAATTAAATCGTAATCCTAAACCAAATTGAACTAAACCTTGAACCTGATTAAAAATTAAACCAAATTGAACTCCAATCTTAACACTAAACCAAATCAATCCCTAATTCTAAACCTAATAAAAATAAAAAACCAAATTGAATCCTAACACTAAAACTAATCAAACACTTAGAAACCAAAGGCCCAACAGGGGTTTGAACAATGTGGGCACAACAACACGACCACCACTTAACCAACACACCAAGACATTAAACCAAATAGAATCATAACCCCCAAAATAAATCAAATCAAACTCTAATCCTAACACAAACCAAATTAAACTCATAATCTAAAATAAATTAAATGAAAATCCTAAACGAGCCTAAAATATAACTATAACACTAAATTAAATTGATCCCAACTTTGAACCTGAACCTAATTAAGAATTAAACCAAATTAAACACTTAACATAAACTAAATCATACCAAAATGTTATTATTTTTTATTGTCATATATCTAAAACCCTCCTCTAGGATGTGTTAATTAATAATAAATAAATTATTAGACATAGAT
>MU227587.1:3400285-3427304 GCA_018584345.1 Thuja plicata | reverse complement strand
GTTTTCTGCATTTGAAACTCAGTCGATTAAAGTCAATTAGAAGAATTTGCCTAGAACAATAGGACTTCGAGGATGAGAAAATGCACCAAAATTGATTAGGTTGTTAGGTGCCAATTTTGGGGTGTTATAGTTACTAGCATCAGAAACTCTTAAGGTACTTACAGTGAGGAAGAGGTGGTTGCAAAGATACTCAGATCTTTGACACCTATATATAAAACTAAAGTACAAGCTATAGAGAATATTATACCTTTGACACTGAACTTTAATATAGAGATTTTGATTGGGAAAATTACTACTTTTGAGGCCGCAGAACTGGGAGATTCTTTATCTAAAATAGAGTCAACATTCAAGGCAATTGTCCATAGAAACAAAAAGAATTTATCTGGAATTGCAAACACCAGCAATGGTGACTTGAGAGAATAAATTGGAGACTATACTGATGAATGGGAATAGATAAAGGAGGAAGAATAAAGCTATATGAAGTGGTATCCCTGATCTCTAGAAGAGAAAAGAGAGTTAAGGGTAAATTTGAAGGCAAATTACCTTTAAAAAAAATTTAATGTAACAAGATTGGTCATTTTGCATCTCGATGTCCTAAAAGGGTTCCAAAGCATAAACCTAAGTTTTACAAATCTAAGTATTCAAAGGACAAAGAATATTATTATGCTAGTGAAGGCATATCTCATGATGATGATGGTGACTATGATGAAATTGGATTTATTGCTATTAAGAATGATGAGCCTATACATGAATAAAAAGCCTTAGTGTCTCATGTTGAAAAGAAATCTAAATGGGTTATATATAGTGGTTGTTCACATCATATGAATTGAGATAAAAATAAGGTTGTGAGTCTAAAAAGATATGGTGGTGGTTTTGTTAGATTTGGTGACAATGCTCCTAAGCTTATCATTGGAGTTGGATCTATTTCTTTGGATGGAAATACTAATACTAACAATGTATTACTTGTTGATGGACTTAAACATAATTTGTTGAGTATTGGGAAGTTAGTGGACAGAGGTTATCAATTGAAATTTATTGATGGGAAACACTCTATCAAAAGTAAATCAGGAGACTTGATCGCATCTGGTACTAAATATAGAGGTAATATTTTTGAATTGAATACATCTGAAGCTTCTTATTTTATTGTGAAGGTTGATAATAGTTGGTTATGGCATAGAATATTTTTTCATTTTAAATTTGATAAAATTGTGAAGGAAAGTATGACTGATGATGTAAGAGATCTACCTAATATTGTGAAGTCATCTAACACTATGTGTAGAGAGTGTGTTATGGGGAAGCAGACTAGAAGCAGTTTTAAAAGAAAATCTTATTCAGCAAAATGGAAGTTGGATTTGGTGTATATAGATCTATGTGGTCCTACAAGAACTAGATCTTATTATGGAGAAAGGTACTTTATACCTTTTATTGGTGACTTTTCTAGAATGATGTGGGTTACATATTTGAGAGAGAAATCTGAAACATTTGAAAAATTCAAGTTATTCAAAGCAAAAGTTGAGAATGGATATGGTTTGAAGATAAAATGTTTGAGATCAGAAAGAGGTGGTGAGTTTACATCATATTTATCTAATACCCACCGTGAAGATCATGGAATATACAGACAGACATCTACACCTAGGACACCACAACAGAATGGGATAGAAGAGTGAAGAAACAGAACAATATTAGATGTTGCAAGAACTACGCTTCTAGAAGGAAATGTATCCAATGTTCATTGGAGGGAAGATGTTGGTACTGTTGTGTACACCTTGAACGGAATTCAAATTAGAGAAGGTACAAGTAAGACTCCTTATGAATTATGGTTTGATCATACACCTACTGTAAAATATTTTGGAATATTTGGAAGTAAATGTTATATCAAAAGAGAAGATGAGATAGGGAAGTTTGATGCTAGAATTCATGAAGGTATTTTTCCTGGTTATTCTAATAAGAGAAAAGCATATAAATTTTTCAATCTAAGATTGAGAAAGTTCATTGAAAATGCCAATCTGAGGATAGATGAAAAGTTTCAGATTCAGGAATAATATATGACTATGGTCAGATTACAGAGATAAAAAGAGGTCACTGTTGAACCTGAAGAACCTTTGATGGTTGATAATGAGATTGAAGATGAATTGATTGAGCTTAGTGAGACTCCTAAGACTCTGAGGTATGTTAAGAAGAACCATCCTAAAGATCAAATTATTTGTGATGCAAGTAAAGGTGTGATGACTAGATCTAGAGTTAGACATGAAATTTGTTTGATTTCTCAAGTTGAACTGAAAACTACTGATGAAGCATGTAGAGATGACTTGGACTAAAGATATGGAAGAACTTGAACACATAAATAAATAAAATACTTGATAATTGGTTCCAATAAGTAAAAACAAAAATGTGATAGGAAATAAATGGGTTTTCATAAACAAGATGGATGAGGAAGTAATAGTGGTAATAAATAAGGCTAGAATGGTTTGTAAAGGCTACTCGCAACAAGAAGGCATAGAATTTGAAGAAACATTTTCTCATGTTGCTAGGCTAGAAGTTGTGAGATTATTCCTTGCTTATGTTGCACATAAAGTCTTTAAATTATATCAGATGGATGTGAAATCAGCATTCTTGTATGGAGATTTAGAAGAAGAAGTATACATAGAGCAATCTGATGGATTTATTTTGACAGAAGATGATGACATGGTTTTTAAGTTGAAGAAAGAATTGTATGGACTTGACGCAAGGAGGGGATGGATAAGGGGCCTATGGCTCTCCCAACTACCAACCCAACTTGCAGACACAACAATGTGGAAGCAACAACACAGTAAGAGAAGAAATAGAAGAGAACCTTTTTCATTAATATGTCAAACTCATTACATGTCAAGCTATAAGGCTTTCCAAGTTTCAGCCATATACAAGTAGTGAATTACAGAATAGTCTTCATACATGCGAGGTCACAGACCTACCTTCCAGATCATTCAATACTTAATCTTTTATTACAATATTCTATCGAAAATACCTCTTCTAACTACTGCTTTAAAACTAAGAACATAGAAACAAATATATACAAGAGTCCAACAAAGAGGTTGGCACTCAAATCCATAAGAGAGACCCAGATTTAGGTCCACACATATCCCAATGAGAGACCTCATATTAATTAAGCCACAGAAACTAAGTAAAGAAGTCAGCCACCAGATCCAACTCAAAAATAAACATCTTGGGCAAAGGTTGATTGAGCAACAAAGTGTCTCGGGAAAAGAACACCCCAAGCAACAGGAAACAAAACCCAAGAGTCAGAAGAGAACCCTGAGAAACAAGAAATAAACAAGCATGCCTGAGAAACATAACCCAACCAACAGGGAATGAACAAGCATGCCCAGACAATAGAACTCAAGCAACAAAGAATTCTACGAGCAGCCTCCAAACAAACTAAGGAAAAAAACAAACATATTTTTGGTTGAGAAGGATTTTCAAAGACCCAAGATGCTCCTGCATCGAGACTAAAACAAGCACCGAGAGCATGGTATGAAAGACTATAAAATTATTTACTTCATCTTGGTTTCAGAAAAGATAATGCAAATAGTAATTTATATTTAAGAACTGATGAAGATAGAATCTTAATTATAGAATTTTTTGTTGATGATATCATTTTTGAAGGCAATGATAAAATGAGTAAGAAGTTCTCTAAAGACATGGAAAATGAATTTGAAATATCAATGATTGGTTAGATGAAATTTTTTCTTGGTTTGAAAATTAATCAGAGTAAGAATGGTATTTTTATATCTCAGACCAAGTATCTTAAGGAAATGTTGAATTTTTTTGGAATGGAAGATTGTAAACTTGTTGGGACACCCATGGTGACTGTTTACAAGCTTACTAGTAATGATGAGACTCAAAGTGTTTTTTAGAAAAAGTACAGATCAATGATTGGTGGTCTACAATATCTAACTCACACTAGACTAGATATTTCCAATGTAGTTGGAATTGTGGCAATATATTGTAGGATTTGAGAGACAAATCCACAGAACCCAAAGAACACCTACATGAAAGAAACCTGTAACAACAAAGAAGCAGGAATAGGGAATGAGAAGTACTCAGAAGTTGCTCATAAAGTGAGAGCAAAATTATAATCTGAATTGATGAAAAAAGAATTATAAGGTTTAACCTATAAAGGTAAACAAAACCCTAAAGCCTAAAAAAGCTAGGTTGCACATTAATAATTTATAAAAGAATTAATTATTAATGCACCTAAGAGAAAGCTTAAGCACTAAAGAGTAATAAATTAATTAATTAAATCAACATGATTTAATTAATAAGAAAACTAATGATTACTCTAACACCCCCCCTTAAGCTAAGTGCAAGGGGTAAGCTAACCTTGCACAGCTATGAAAGCAGGAAAAAGGGTCCCGGCAACAAGGCCTGATTAGGTACCCAATACAAGGAAATCTCTGTAAACCATAGAAAAAAAAGAAAACCCAGTGGGAAAAACCCCTCTCCAAAAATAGATACAAAAATGCAAAAAATAAATGGCTCAAGAGACTCTCTCAAGACCATAAGTACAACCAGGCCCCCCATGAGAGAGGGATGAAACACCAAAGTCCCCTCATAATGAAGAAAAACCTATCACAATGGTAGATGCTTGATGTAGAGTCCAAAAGGAGATCCTGAAGAGGCAAATGATATTCCTCCCCTTGGGAAGAAATAGATCCAAAGGATGATGTTGAAGAAACCCTGTGAAGGGTGATGGAACCAATCTGACTCAAAATGGTTACCATGATTGGATGTTGAAGAATCTCTCTATCTGAACTGAAAAAAATGATTCCAAATATAAACTGATGTGGAGAATCCTAAAATGCAACTGTTGAATGCACTGATAATGGTGGGTGAATAGTGATAACCTGACTGTCAAGGTAGAGGAGATGAATGTTCTAAAAATAATCCTCCAAATCTGCAATATAAGACTCAACAAACAAGAAAGATATGTCTGCAACATAAGAGTCCAAAGTATCTATGTTTGGAAGATGTATGATTCCCTACTAGACAGAATTAGGAGCAACAGGAGATGCTGATGATGTCTCAGTCTAAAGAGTGGGAAATGTGAGACAAGCCTCTGATCCATCAGAACATGTAAGGGTGTTTAAATACTCAAGCTCCTCTAAAGTATCATGATCAAAGGGTGTATTCTCTCTCCAATAAATGGGTATGAGACAATCTGAAGCATGATCCTTTGGGAATGGAGAGAGATTAGGGTTTGCATAGATATCCCAAAGATGTGTCCAAAGTGGGTGAGGACAATCAATGTCTGATATAGCCAACACAGTGTCATGATCAACACTAGACACTATAAGTCCTACTATGTGATCTCTAATAATATCCCATGCTAATTCTCCCTTTGAAGTGGCTAGTTATAGTATGAGATCATACAAATAAGGCAAAATATTAAGCCACCTACAATGTGTAACTATACCCTTTGCCCATGACTCATAATTACCCCGTTCCAGAATAACAACTGAAGGGTGAGTAGAAAAACCCATGATAACTCTTCAAAATGAAACAAACTAAGAAATATGACCTTACAGCATTTAGATCAAATTAATATAACCCATCCCATGCAAACAGAACCCATGTAGGTGCCAGAACGTCCAAGTAATTGAGCAAAGTACAAAAACACACAAATCTGAATGAAATTTACTTGGTAAATTTTCTGATTAAATAGATAGTAAATATATAAATATCACTACAATACCTTTCCAATGCCTATATGTTTGCACAAAATGGAGTTCGGATGCAAAAGATATGCCCCCGAGAGTGAAAAAAAAAGTTCTCACTTTGACAGGAAAAATAGACATCAAAATTGCAAAACCAGAACATCAAACCTTCATTATTGGATAGAGCTTGGAAAGAGATTTTTGATGATATAAGGAAGTTGAAAATTTGATGTCGTATGCTCAAGATATGAGCAAACTATAAAAACTGCTCCAAAAGGGTTTGAGAGTTAACCTTGGTGGTTAGGCTAACCGCTAGAGGTTAACCACTAGTGGTTTAACTGATGGCGGCGCCCATTTGCACTGCTACATTAATTTTTAACACTGCATGCATTATTTTTTAACGCAAAAATAATAAAAATTGATTTTTTTTAATTTTTCACCTCAAAATTTGAGTCGTACGGCCTAGGAGAGAGAAATTTTTTCCCAGAGGCTACTGTGGCCAAAAATGACAAAATTTAGATGAAAATTGACTCTCTCGGGCCTTTTGAGCATAATGGTGGCATTTTTTTGGCTCAAAATGCTCCAAAAAAAAGTGTCCCTTCCAGAATGAAGAAGAAACCCTAGAAAAAATATGGTTTTTTCCCTTGAATCATGGCTTCACAAACCCCAGACCAGGCAGTAGTAGTGTGGCTCTGATACCATGTAGGATTTGAGAGACAAATCTACAAAACTTGAAGAACACTTGCATGCAAGAAACTTGTAACAAGAAAGAAGCAGGAATAGGAAAAGAGAAGAACTCAGAAGTTGCTCAGAAAGTGAGAGAGAAATTATAATCTGAATTAATGAAAAAATAATTGCAAGGTTCAACCTATAAAGGTGAACAAAACCCTAAAGCCTAAAAAAGCTAGGTTGCACATTATGTAATGCCCAAAACTAGGGCAAAACACACACAATTTTTTTTTTTTTTGAAACACTCAAGTACACACTACTAACCAAGGTTGAGTTGGAAAGGTGATAGCATGAAAGAGTTAACCTCCGAGTTACAAGATATATACGCAGACTCAATTAGGGTCATAACACAAACAGATGTAGAATTTGGGGCATCAACTAGTTCCATGGGTTATATGAAAGCTTAACTCCGATTGGTCTAACTCTGATTCCATGTTTAACTACGTTTAGCATCAAGATGATATTTAGTTGTTATGAACCTATGTTGAATTAGATTGACCTAATATTTACTTAACTCTTAATCTAGATTACAACTAAATCCATTCAAATCTAGTTCCAGTTTTCTTTCAACATGAACTACTAGTTCAAAACCTAGTCAAATTAATATTCTACTCCCTTTTTAAATAACATACTTGAAACATTTATCAATTGATATGCTTAAAATTGAATAACAATTTCACTATACCAAACATCTATTAACTAAAATCTAATAGCTGAAATCAAATCTAATTTCCTAACCTACCAACATCATTAATAAAATTATTCCCCTTTGATGAAAACACATGCATTCCTAAATCATCAATCCCTTAACATAACAACTTTAAATTAACCTTTAATAAGATGATTAAATTATCCTTTGGTACAAAATTTAAATTAACTTCTAATTGAAATCTAACATAACCCCTAATCGTAACTAATCTACTAACTTAGAGCTACAATATTAATTTAATTTATATATGTATAACATGCTACCCAATTTAGAATTAAACACAATAAAGGATAGACCTAATTACTAATTTAAACTATCAACTAATTACTTAATAATCTAATCCATCTAACAAATCATCTCTAATCCTAACTAACCTACTAACTTATTAATATATTATTCCCCAACCACAAAGTCAAAAATGCCTTGGGGGGGTCAAATTGCAATGGGGAGAGTGCATGTTGACATGACATGTTTTGGGGGCCCACCATATATCCTACCTACTTCCTTCCACAAGGGATTTTGCATGGCATAACAAGACCTCCAAAGGTGGGCGCAGTTTTTGAGCAGGGAATACAATGTGTTTGCTATGGTCCACCTACCAATCTCCCATCCTCCAAGGTGAATTTGCATGAACGGAGAGTTGACTTGGAAAAGGGGATGTCATAATTGTAGGGTATGAAAGCAAGGGGGAGGGGCACATAACCCAAGTAGTGTAGCCCCTAAAAACCTTTAAATTTATTAATAAACTTTTCAAAGTGGCACCCAAACAAGAGGTAAGAAGGGTAAGGAGTATGGTAAGGGTGGGGCCCATGGGAAATGGGTAAAGACAAGGTGAGTTTAATTTAATATTTACGATTAATTACATGGTTAGGTTAGGGGAATTAGGAATTTAAATTTGATTAGAGAGGGAGCACATTGGGAAATAAATATTCTCTGTGGTAAGGAGAATATTTCATTTCCCATACAAATTTCAGAGAGCATTTTTGCTCTAAATCTGGAAGGTGCTATGGGCTTTGTTTCTTTTAAGCTCTTCCATTTTGATTTACTTGGTTCATTTTTTTGCAATATACCATTGTATGCAATGGGTTGATTTATAAGAACAATATACCAAGAAAACTAGTAATACTAATTGATTTTTTTTATATTATCCTACTAACTAGTTTGATCTGTTATTGATATCAAGGTTCTTTCTTCTTCTCAAGGGTTGAGATAGAAATGGAGATTTTAAATGAAGAAAGTTGAATCTATGGAGATGGAATAAGGACTTTCAAGGGGAGAAATGGAGTTTTCCAATAACTTGAAGGCTTACATTTACATACATTATGGAGGTTTCAAGATTCACAATTCCTCAAGATTTTTAGGAAATGAAACTATTATATTATCTTTCTCTTTCAATATTGGGTATTCCTCTAACATGTATGGTTACTCCTTTTCTTTTAAGAAATAGAATTCAATATGCATGAACTAAAGAATACATCATTTACATAAATAATGAGATCTTACAATCTAGATTTACACATCTTCAAGATGATAAACCTACACAATACATGGATGGTATGCAACATTTCTTCCTTTAAGGAATCATTACATAAAGAAGGAGATCTCTTCACATCTAGCTTGAAAAGCTTCAAAATCAACATTACAACCATCAAAAAGAATGAATTTCAATACAATGAGTGACTATGCAATATTGAAGTTGCTTACACACAACCACCCCCAAATAGGGATTTCTTTCAAGCTTCTTCACCATCATCATGACCCCAAAAACCTACAAATTTAATGAGGGGAAACCATGGGAGCTCACCTCCCAAGGCCTCAATGAGGCCACCCCTGAGCTTGGAGAACCAAGGCTAAACAAGATAACACATCCAAATTCTCACAACATCTTATATGCACAAGACAACAATAAACTCCCAACCAAGGTTTCACAAATGAGTTTTCCAAAACCCATTGAAATAGGGTGAAGGTGGAATTTTCCAAGGAGGAGAATGTCATTTGAATTTTTTTCAAATTTCTCAATAATAGTTTTTCCATGCTTTTCCAAGTCTTCATTGACATTCCTTTCATATACACATTTGGTCATTTCTATACCAAAACAATATTTGCAACATGAATTCATGGAGCCCATACTCCATGAAATTATCCCTCTTCTCCAAGAGAAGAGACTCTCACTACAATGGAGAGCCCAATGAACCCCTTCACCCAAGGCCACTTCTTCCCTTCCCCAAGGGTGAGTAATTTCTTAACTCCCATGAACATCACTCCCAACCCAAAAGAACAAGAATTGATATAAAAATCCAAATGCATTTCCAACCCAACACATGATAACAAAATTTACATACAACAACACTATACAAGATTACATACATGAACACCATACAAGATTTCATATTCATAAAATAATAACATCCAATTCTACTTGCAACAAACAAGAACTTCATGGCAAAGGAAACCAACCTTCCAAATGTGTTATGGCAAAAAGAAACTTGAGAAGAGCCCAAATCCTTATCCTTCCTCTATCCAAACCCTAATTGTCTCTAAAATTAGAGAGTGGGTGAACACCCACTAAGTCTCCCAAAACCCTCTAAAAAGACCCTCAAAAGTGTACTCAAGACCTAGCAATAATGAGAAATGACAACTAGCCTTTTTGTCTCCCCTCTTAATTGTGAGTTTAGTAAGGAGTGTGGGACAAGTTAGATGCATGTGGCCATCTTCATTTTCGCCACTTTTGAAAAGTAGGCATTTTGGAGAGTCATAATGGTGACCTAGGTTTCTCCCATAGGTAAAAAATATCCCTAACCCAAGGTACCCCCTTAGGGTTAACTAATTTGGTCAAAAAATACACTCTAGGGTCACTTTTAATCCCTCCAAAGTACCCCTAAAGTTCAAATCCGAGTTCCAACATGATGTAATCCCTACAAGACATCTATTTGCAAGTGGGATTAATATAATATCATATAAAGTTAGGTGATTCTTGCCCAAGCCCTAATTGACATGTCACTATCCACATGGACAACACAAGTTTCAAGTGACATCAAAAAAAATACACATCACATTCACAATGACATGTCCAAACAACAACATAAATTTAAACTATTAACACACATTCAGATTATGTTTACAACAAGGATCACATTACAATGAGGTTTCAACCCTTTATTGGATTAAACCTTGACTTACTCAATTCACATGTGTTTAGCCCTGATTCTCTGAATAATTTCCATGGTTCTCTTTCCTGCACACTAAACTTTGAGCATTGGTAGTCCAAGATGATAAAATCACATGTAATATACATTTCAAATTCATAATTAGCAACATTAATCAATAAGAAGAATTAAGTCCCTAATTGAAATTTTCATACAGAGATATTTAAAACATAAAAATTCCTTAATCACCATGACATAACATCCATGAAATAGTCAAGTCTAATCATGATTCAGTCTTCTCATCAATTCACTTATCTAAACATATATAATCAAAATCAACCACCTGTTCTAGGTCTAATCCATATCAAAATGTAATCCACACAATATAATCATCATCGTAACATAATATCACGAGTCTCTGTCAGGATAATCAAAAGGTGTATCAATGTATCAAAACATAAAGTATCAAAGTGTGATCGAGTAGTAAAGCTATGATGGGTCGTGGTGAGGCCTCACACATTAATAATTAATATAAGAATTAATTATTAATGCACCTAAGAGAAAGATTAAGCACTAAAGAGTAATAACTTAATTAATTAAATCAAGATGATTTAATTAATAAGAAAACTAATGATTACTCTAACATATATCAAGCAGATCCTAAAGAGACACACCTTGTTGCTATGAAAAGAATTTTTAGATACTTGAAAGGAACAATAGAATATGGATTGTGGTATGAAAAATTAGATGACTTTATTTTGCAGGCTTATATTGATGCTAATTGGGCAGGTAATGTGGATGATAGAAAGAGTACAAGTGGTGGTGTATTTTTCCTTGGGAAAAGGCTGATTTCTTGGTTAAGTAAGAAGCAAGACTGTATTGCTCAGTCTATTACTCAATCAAAGTATGTTGCTGCTGCAATAAATTGTACACAAATTGTTTGGATGAAACAAATGCTGAAGGACATTGGAATAATTTTTGAAGAGTCAGTGGTTATCCATTGTGATAACACTAGCACAATGAATATGTCGAAGAATCCTATATTGTATTCAAAGACTAAACATATTTCTATTAAGTATCATTTCTTGAGGGAGAAGGTAGATGAGAAAGAGATTAGACTGGAATATATTAGCACAAAGGAACATATAGTAGATATATTTACAAAACCTTTTCCAAAAGATGCTTTTGAATATCTTAGAAGCATGCTTGGGGTTAGAACCCCTCTCAGTGGTAATTAATTGATGCAGACATGCATCATTATAGTAGATTTTAGAGCTATATCATTGTTTGGACTTGATGTATGGATCTACTCCTCATGGGGAGTGATCGCAGGAACACTATGGAGCACATTCGGGTGATTTTGCACCTAGATTTTGGACATGAGTATTTGAAAAAAGATACACCTTACAGAAGATTACAGTTGAGTTATGGCACCCTTTTCCATTGTTGACAAAGGGGGAAAGATTCTATGTGAAAATCCCTACTGTTTTGGGGAGATTTGCATTGAGGATGTTGAGAAGATTGTATTGAGAGAGTACTTTTTGGGTTGATATATTTTCTCATATGTTGTCATCAATGCCAAAGGGGGAGATTGTTGGATGATATCAAATTTGGGAACTATTTATTTTGTTGATATTCATGTTTAATCACTAGTGTCAACATATGTTTCTGTGAAGAGAACAGGCTGGTTATTTGACTGGAAGAAGTGTACAGATGATTTAGAATGATCAAAGATAGGGATATGGAGACAAATGTGTGATGATCTTATTTCTAAGGTCTCTTGAGTAGAGGTTACATAATGGTGATGTTATAGATAATTTAGTGAAGACTATGACAGTAATGTTTGATAGAGATCTCTGTATTTTGCATATATCTTACAGATGAAGATGTTTCAGCGTATGTGAGCTTATGGGATGATAGAGGACACATTAAGGAATGTTTTTTATTTATCGATAGTTGTGAGAGTATTCTGACTTCATCTATGGTGTGTATTCTGGAGGAGACCTATTTGGTGGCCAACTTCATACATGTAACATGTATTATGAATTATGAGCGTGGATTGTGGATCTTGGACTATAACTGATGTATTGTAATTGATGTTTACTTATAATAGGTACCATGTGTATCTTAGCGAGGGGTTAAACAATTATTTGTATATTGGGAAATCCTAATTGGCTGACCTAATTAATTATTTATGTATTGGGAAAGCTTAATTCGTCGACCTAATGAATTAGTGTAATAGGGTATATATGAGAGATCTTTTATTTTGGAAAGATGTGGTAGAGATTTAAAAGGTAGAGAAGTGTGAAAGCTACGAGGTTTGTTGGCTGTTGGATGTAGAGAAGAGTTTGTGATAAGAATACTTCATTGGAATTGACCAAGAAAAGATAGTTGTTATCAGACAGTTCACTGGATTGTATATTTCCTTATATAGACTTGTTTGGATTGTAAATCCTTGAGGTTTTCTTTAACCTTCTTTGGGTAGTGTGCCTAGGAAGTGAGCCCATTGTTACTCTTAACTCCTAACAGGGTTTGTCCTTTAACAGGGACTGTGTACTGTAATATTGTAATAAGCTCATAACAGGGCTAAATATTTTAACAGGGATACTATACTCTCAATACATCATTTGTGGGTGCTAATTCCCATTGCTTTTTTACCATTAACAGGGTTTCCTCAACAAAAAGTATTGTGTTATTGTGTTATAATTTACCGTGTTATCATTTGCATTGAAGTTTTGGTTTATAAAGATTAAAGTTTAATATTCTATATCACAAATGATTCACCTCTCCCTTCTCAGTTGTGCTTGTGGACTGTTATTCCTAGCACACCTAGATGTGTTCTGATATGTTCTACGATCAATCCCCCTATGGAGTGCATCCAAGTATCAAGTCCAATTATTGATATAACTCTAATAGCTACTGGACTAATGCATTTCTGCATCATTTATTTCTCGCAAGGAGGGGTTACCACCCCAAGGATACCTCTAAGATACTCAAAGGCATCTTTTGGTAAAGGTTTTTTGAATATATCTTCTATTTGCTCCTTTGTACTGATGTACTCCAATCTGACTTCATTTTATGTAACCTTGTCTCTCAAAAAGTGATATTTGATTGAAATGTGCTTGGTTTTTGAATGCATAACAAGATTCTTTGACATTTTCACATTTCTTGTATTATCATAATGTATAACCAATGATTCTTCAAGCATAATACCAATATTCTTCAGCATCTTCTTCATCCATACAATCTGTGTACAATTTATAATAGTAGCTACATACTTTTATTCAGTAGTAAAATGGGTTATACAATCCTTCTTCTTACTTAGACATGAAACCAACTTCTTTCCAAGAAAAAATTCACCTCCACTTGTGCTCTTTTAGTCATCAACACTTCTTGCGCAATCAACATGAATATAGGCATGGAAAGTAAAATTATCATATTTTTCATACCATAAACCATATTCTGATGTTCCCTTTAGATATCTTAATATCCTTTTAATTGCATAAAGATGAGTTCTCTTTAGGATCTTCTTGAAACCTTGCAACAATTTCAACTACATTAGAAATCTCTGGTCTTGAGTGAGTTAGATATTGTAAACCTACAATCATGGATATGTACTTTTTTTGAAATACACATTGAGATTCATCAGTAGACATAGTAAGCTTACAACAAATAATTATAGGTGTTCCAACAGGTTTACAATCTTCCATTCTAAACTTCTTCAATAATTCCCTAAGATACTTGGTTTGAGAGATGAAAATACCATGTTTGTCCTGAGTAATTTGCAAACCAAGAAAGAACATCATTTCAAAAATCATAGACATTTCAAATTCATTTTTCATTTCCTTGGGAAACTTCTTGCTCATTTCATCATTACCTCCAAAAATAATGTCATCAACAAAGACTTCAACTATAAATATTCCATCTTCACTAGTTCTCAAATACAAATTATTGTCTACACTACCTTTCCTAAAACCAAGATGTAGTAGATACCTTTTCAACTGAGCATACCATGCTCTAGGTGCTTGTTTTAGTCCATACAATTCCTTTTTCAACTTAAAAACTATGTCTTCATCATCTGTCAAAGGAGGGAAATAGAGTCAAATAGAGAGCATTCCTCACTATAACATCTCAAACATGTCTTGAAGATCTTAAAAGAATGTTATCACCTAGTAAAAAAAGATCACCAATATATGCACATCACATAACCATTCTTAATAATCCATTTAAAGACATAAAATTCTCATTTCCTTTCTTAAAACAATTACACTTCTCTTGGAACACCGAAAGATAGAATACACGAAAGAAAATGTGTCTACAAAGTATGAATAATCCTTAATTATTTCAACTTAAAGAAATTTTATACTTCAAATTGGAGATGGTCATATGACAGAGCTCAACCATGAAATTCTAATTCAAGACATAGGAGATATTACACTTCAAAAATTCCTAGATACTTATTATGAACCTTGATTATTGACACTTAGCAATTTTACAACATTCTACCTGCTTTCACAAAATTCAAAAAAATTGGAAAATAGAAGAAAGAAGAATTAATAAATAACAAGAGAAAAATATATCTTTCTTAGATCCAACCACATATCCCTTCTTCAAGATTTGATTTTCTTATTCATCCTTCATCTAACTGAAATTTGTTTCTTTTTTATGCCTTTTCCACCCACATGCAACTTAAAAATGCCCTCATAACGGCCAAAACCTGCACTATCATCAACCAAAATGTGTCATATCTATTAAAAAAACATTCTTGTAAAAACATTGTCTTGATTTTTGTCCTAATGTAAAACTAGCCAGTTGGTCACAAAGGGACACCAAAGGTTAGAGTGTGTCTAGAGATTCTAGGGTTCTAGATTGGATCACAGTCATGCTCGTGAGCCATGCCTTTATTGCACTATGGTGAATTTGGTTGCGAGGAAAGGGTAAATATAGGATTCTAACCATCTCCCCTCTTAGAAGAGACCTAGAAGAATAGATACCAAGGAGAACTAGGCTTATACAAGAACACATCTCCAGGTCCTACAGCCATTCCCCAATCTATATCCCAACATCTAGGGAGAAATAGAGTGGTAACCTTAAGGGACTAAACACATAATAGACCCCAGTAAGCTCCCACATTTTTGAAATAAGTAGTGATTGTGGGCCAATTAGGTTAAGAAATCCCTAGAGCCAACCTTGGCATTTAAAAAATACCTACAATCACAAAGTGCAGTATCAACCCATGATCCTTATATACTTCTTGCATCAAGGCCTTCCCCAATCTCAACCTCATGCAATGGACAATGCCACTCATGAAAATTCTCACTATCAACATCACGAACACACAAAAAGCCATCTAGCCAAAAGGGAATGAAAAAATATAAATAGAAAAATAAAATGTGTATCTTAACAAGGGGGGTACTTAGGTTGTTTTTCAATTGTCTTTATATATTTTACATTTTCATTGGTTTTTTAAAAACTACCAAAGGGAATAGCTATTGAGAATGCACATAATCTCATCCGTAGTTAGCTATAAATAACATTCCTCTAGGTTTGAAATTGACTACCAAAATTTTCTAATTTAGGAAATCTTTTTATTGTACATAATCTCATCTATAGTCAGTTATAAATAGCATTCCTCTAGGTTTCAAATCAACTGCCACAACTTGCTAATTCAGGCAATCTCTATACTGAAGTTCACAGTTGTGAAATATTTTCAAGATGAAATTCTTGGTTATCACAACATCTCATGAATAAAATGGTGGCAATTTGTAATGATTCTATGATCTATACCATATTTCAGTAGTAAATGCAACATCCTTTAGATTCACTTCTGATCTAAAATCCATCTATCATCACTCTACGGTCCCCAAAATATAGTCCATAAGTCTTGAATTGTAAAGCATGGAAATCTTAGCTCACATGGAAGCACACATCGAAATCGTTTAGTGGCTCAACCACATAACACTCAACATGGTCTATATTGTACACTCCCTTTAGCATTTCTGATATAGGAGCATCCTAGGGAAGTTGGCAATCCTGTGTTGACCAAATATACATTTAAGTTTTGTTTGGTGCTTGGTAGGTGAGTTAGCAGAGCTTAGTGGAGTCTAGATTGTTCTCAGTTTTTTCGATGTTCAGTTCTTGGTGGAAGGAGTGTTTTTCTTCACCGAATGGACTCGGTGTCTATTGGCAGCACTGATTCACTAAATGGGCTCAATGGATTGTCTATTCTTGATACTGACTTGGGGATCTTGATTGATGAGTTCACTAACTAGATTTTATGAATTGGGCAGATATTGGAGATTGTATCTGTGATTTGAGGGGGGTCATTGTGATCGTGCAAATTTTTGAGGCGTGTTGTTATGATGCATTGGATCTTGTGTGGACCTAAATCTGATTTGGTGCTTTCTTCTATGTATTTATTATTTGTTTGCATTTTAATGGGTCATTTAATATGATTCATTCTATATTGAATCAGTTAAATGTCATTTAATATTTGATTGTGAAGCTGACTTGTGGTAGTGGTATATAAGGAGTGTGTGGGTAGAATTATAGGGAGGAGAAGAGGTAAGTGAAAAAGGAAGTTGATAGCAAACAGTAGTAAGTGGGTGAGAAAGAAACTTGTAACATTGTTTGGTGGCTTGTGAGCACAAGTTTAGATCTGGTTTCTTCCACTTAGCTGTAGGGTAGGTTGGTGAAGTTGGATCCAGTGAGATCTTGTTGAATTTGTTAAATGTATTGGCCGTAACTGGGAAGGCCTTACAGTCTGGCATGTTGCATGTAATTGAGATTTAGAGATAATATAATTTGATATAATTTTTTATATCTGTGTTGTGTTTTCTATTGTTCTTGTTGTTGGCTACAATTTTGGATAGTCCTTTATTGGATCCTTTGAGCTTGATTGCATCAATTTCCTCAGACACGGGTCACCACCTCACACAACCGCGAGCCAAAATAATTTTCTTCAAATATTGTCATGAAGTTGTGACTAACTCATCATGAGTTACATTTTATTCATCACATCCTCATGAACCATCCACCTTAACTATAGTTTAAACCATGAAACCACGGCATGTGACCATACATTGTGCTAACTCATTGAATACATGCCACATGTAACATCCCCACTTCCTTGCAGGAAATGTGGGTCCCAAAAAATAATTTTTCAATCATTTTTCCATTCTAGTAATTGATCCACATGCATCTTTTAAATCCTTCCTCATGATTCTTCCATTATTTTAACATGAAAGAATGTTTTGATGAAACTTTTAATAGTTATAAAGTAGGGAACAGAGCAAAATTTGTATTCAACTTATTCAAATATTAACAACAACCTATGCCAAGAGAAGAGGCCTTATAAATATAAATTATCCCATCAAAAATTGTCCCCAAATGATTTTTTAATGGGTTGCTATTGGGATTTGAAAATTGCACTTTTACACTTGAAAGTTGTAAAAGTTGTCAATGCAACTTTTTACAACTTTTTTTCCTACTTAACAAACTAACTCAAAACTTGATGTTTATCCCTAAAACATGTCAAAATATACAATATGATTTTAATTACCTCATTCCACTCATTATGAACACACTTTTAGTGGTTTGACCATGTTTGACCCAATTAGGACCTTATAGGTCTACATGAGTTAAATGGCATCAATTGATTTACAAAAAGATTTCAACTAATTATAAACAGTTTCTAGGACCTTATGAGAAGAATAATTCTCCCCATACAAATTTCTAACTAGGGATACTATATTTTTTACTGAACCCATGAGACTAGTGGGAGGGTACCATTTAGTGTTCCTAGAAGTTAATGTTTATCTAGTTTATTTGAAAAACTAAGCTCCATTGGATATTGGTCTTGTGTTTTTTTGGTTGGGGGTTGTAGTGATGTAGTAGTGGTAGTAGAATATATGTCTCAAAATAATTAAATCATAGGAATTTCTTGTGATTGAGGATTTAAGATTACCAAGGGGTGATAGAACAAGAAGATGACAACACCTGATTTTTAATTTCCAAAAGGTTAGAAAAGGTGTAAATGAGTAGTGCATTAGGGATTATTCTTGTAGGAAAAGAAACACCAAGTGACAAGGCTTGGAAAACTTTCTTCATTTAAATCTCCAAAAGACTCATGAGGGTATTCCTTATTTTAAGTCTATACATATGATAGATTCATTCTAACGGCCAACTACAAACCTTCAAATGTGGATAATTCTCAGATTTTATGTAGATGGAATTTTTTTTCATCACTTGAACAAGTACTCCAATTTTCTTTAACAAACACTAAGAACAAATAAATTATATATCTCCTTCTCAGAATCATGGAGGAGTGTTATATGGATACTTTTTAATGCATCCTCCACTTTTTTTTGAGGACCGCGGAGATACAAAAAAAATGGATAAATTAAACAGAAAAGAAAATAATAGAAAGGACTAGTAGATTCGATTAATTTGATATTAAATCTGAAAACCCTCGATGGATCTCAATAGTCTCTTGCCCAATTCTGGGCTACAGAGTGAAAGTAAATCCATGACAAAGATCCTATGAACAGATGAAATTTAACTAGTGGGTTTTGAATTTATTAAATCTTAACATTAACAAGCCCACTCATGTTATCATAAAGTTCTACTTCAACAATCCATTCCATACACTAAAAATCATTGTTGTCTGCACAAAGAAATTTAACTCTCTCCTTGAGAGAGACCCATGAACCAATAACACACCCACAAGAAAATTATAATGAAAAATTCAACCATCTTTAATGTATTGAATTCATATGATTTAAAGTATACAAAGACGGAGATAACTTTATGACAAATTAGCATTTATAATTACACAAACTAGTTAAAACTGCTCATGAGATTATACTATCTCATTATTACATTCACCTTCAGCAACTTGAAACTAAACACTATCATAGTTACAAGCTAAAGAGAATTTTTAGAACCAGAACCCTCTTTTTATGGCCTTGGAATTCATTTTATATTTAAGGAATGCAACAAGATTCTGGCCACTAACAAAAAATTTATTCTATAACCGTTAATCTTTGTACTTTGTATTTTGAAGATCTACATTTAATATTTTAGGTATAGTTTGGAACCCAGACATGCCCATAATCCATTCCTCTATCACATAGTGTGAATTTGGCTAGAGGGAAAGGGAAAATACAAGATTCTTACCATCTCCCCTCTTACATGAGAACCAAGAGAATATTTCCCAGGAAAAACTAGGATTAGATGAACCCACACCACTAGATCCTGTATCCATTCCCCAATCTATATCCCAACATTGAGGGAGAAACAAAATGGTAGCCTTAATGGATGAAACTCTTGATAAACCCTAGAAAACTCCCACATTTTGGAAATAAGCACTGATTGTGAGCCCGTTAGGTTAATAAATCTATATATAAATCCTTGGCATTTAAGAAATCTCTAAAACAACAAAGTGTGGCATCAACTCATGATCCTTATATACTTCTTACAATAGGTCCTTCCCCAGTCTCAACCCCATGCAATAGACAATGTCACTCATGACAATTCTCACTATTTGCATCACACACACATAGAAAGCCATATAAAAAAATGGGAATAGCTATAGAGAATGCACATAATCTTATCCATAGTCAGGTATAAATAACATTCCTCTAGGTTTCAAATCAACTGCCACAAATTGCTAATTCAAGATATATTTGTACTGAAGTTCACAGATGTGAAATCTTTTGGAGCTGAGATTCTTGGTTATCACAACATATCGTAAAAGGAATGGTATAAATGCACAATGATTCTTTGATCTGCACCCTATTTCAGGAGCAAATGTAACATCCTTTAGATGTCACTTCTGATATGCAACTCAATTTCCATCACTCTGCAATCACCAAAATATAGTCAAAAAGTCTTGAATTGTATAGTATGGAAATCCTATCTTACATGGAAGTACACATGGAAACCGATCACTAGATCAATCTATATTTGACCACATAACACTCAACATGGTCCAAATTGTAAATTATCCCTTTATAATTTCCCCAAACATGTGTCACCACCTCACACAACTGCAAGCCAAAGGAATTGTCTTCAAAAATTATCGTAAAGTTACAGCTAACTCATCATGAGTTACCTTTTCTTAATTGCATCCTCACATCCCATCTACCTTAACTATAGTTTAAACCTATGAAATTGTGAGGTCAAAGGTCTTCAAAAAGTGTTAACCCATCAAATGCATCCTTCAATCACTAGGACACCACACGTAAATACTTCCCCATGGGCAAAAACTAGGTCCCACAAAATAAGTTGTGAGGCCACAACAAGGCATATCCATAACATTTCATTCTTCCTCATACGATCATAACCGGAAAAATTTTACCCCACTAATCATTGCAAGGATGTGAAAAAAAATCATGCTCATCACAAACATTAACTCGTGGGCTTGCGGGTCCAACTGACTACCTTCAAAAACTGTTGCGAGGATCTGATAGACAATACTTGTTTACCTTTTTTGACATCTTTAACTTTTGACACGTGTCTCACTCTCGCTTCCCTGCATCCCAAAATTATTCATTGTGTAATCAAATGTTGATATACTTTATTACTATCTAGGAGGCCACGTAGCCTCGTAACTACTAGCTATTAACACCAAACCGCCAATAGTTAGCCACATGCTCGCAACATTTTTCCAGAATAACATAACACTTGTGTGGCCACTACAAGCACCTTAAACACAACTTAAAGCATCTACAAAATGTTACTATGGAAGGGGGAAATACAAGGCGTTAGGCCTACCCACAAATATTTTTACATTACATCAACAAGACCCTAACCACGAACCAAAATATGATAGGTATTCCAATGGACACAATGCGGGAACATTTTGAAAATTCAAAAGTCCTCTAAACCGAAATGACTTAAAGAGAAGCTAGCCCACAGAATTAAGACCATGGCAATCAATAAATTTAGAAATAAATAAAGGACCATAGCCACAGGAAAAACAAATTGACATTAAGACATAACATGGGATAACACAAAAGTAAGAAGTATTCTCATTTGGTTAAGTATTACTTTATATTCAGTAATTAGTTTGAGTAGTTGATTGTTCCTGCAGCCATTGGAACTATGTTCTCTGTCTATTCCTACAGCCATGGTAGAGAAAAGTAACCTCCTCTTTGTTTTCTAAGAACTACATTTATGTTATCTATTTTTTTCTAGTTTAGTTGTTGATTCATGTAATATGATTATAATGGTTTCATTTCATATGTTGTAATATTAGATATACAATAGGAAAAAAAAATTATTGCATTAAATAAACAATAAATTTTCACTAAAAAAAAAATTCAGGGGCAGAACTTAGGTCTTTCAAAAGATGACGATGATCCTCAAGATATAAATCTAGAATATGTTAGTTCTGATCTAGATCATAGGGCAAAGGATGATGATGATGCAGATATAGAAGATATTGAGGTTGACGACAATGATGATCATGTTGATGATGAGTGTGGTGGTGATGATGATGATGATGAGGCAATTTTTTATAGTAGCCAGTAATATTCATGATCATATAGACTGCATTATGGATCATTCTTTATATATTGTTATGATGCCTCTTTTCTTGGTTACTATCTTATGTATCATTTCACAGCCTGTAGTACCATATTATATATTGAGTTGATACATTTTGACATGTATCATTTTCAATTATATAATTTGTGCATGTATCATCTTGACCTGTATCATTTTTAGTTACATAATTTATCATTTTTACTTATATCATTTGTACATGTATCATTTTGACATCTATCATCTTGACTTGTATCATTTTCAATTACATATTTTATCATTTTTACTTATATCATTTGTACATGTATTGTTTTGACATTTTTTAATCTACTAGTATATTGGAATTTCACTTGTTTTAGTTATATATGATGATCTTATCAGTATTGAATTTTCAATTTATATATATTGAAAGTGGTAGATGATTTTTGGATAATTATTTATTATGTATGATGATTTTAATTTGCTTCTCAAGATTGATGTGCACTTTCTTGGTGTCGATATGGGTTTCATGATTGGAATAAAAAATATTAAATTAATAAGAAATGAAAGTAAAATTACAAGCATTTTTAGAAGTAAAAGAGGAAGCAATAATGAAAGCCAAACCAGAAGCAATATTCAAAACAAAATTTGGCATTATCTAGGAAGCAAAACTAGAAGCAATTCATGTAGCAAAAATGGGAGTAATAATGGAAGAAATTTTAAAACTAACAAAATATGCAATAATATAAGCCATTTTAGAAGCAACAAAAGACATCAAAATGGAAGGAAAAATGGAAGGAAATTTGGAAGCCAAAGAAGAAGCAAATACGGGAGCAAAAAAGATTCTAGAAGCAAAACTAGGAGCACAAAATGGATGCAAAAAATGGAGCAAAAATTGAAGCCAAATTGGAATCAAATAAGAGAGAAAATGGGAGGCAAATAAGGGAGAAAAACTAGAATAAAAATTGGAAGAAAATAAGGGAGCAAAAGCGGAAGAAAAATTGGAAGCAACACAAGAAGCAAAATTAGAAGTAACACAAGAAGCAAAATTAGAAGAAAAAATGGAAGCAAAACAAGAAGAAATAAATGTTGTTATAATAGAAGAAAAATTGGAAGCCCCACAAGAAGCAAAAATAGAAGTGAAATCAGAAGAAAAGAAGGAAGCAGAAAGGGAGTGAAACTAGAATAAATAAAGGGTGTTATAATCAAATCCAAACCAAAAGAAAGGATGGGAACAAACCTCGAAGTAAAACTAGAAGCAATAAACGACATTATAATGGAAGCAAAGTTGGAAGAAACACAAGAAGAAAACTAGAAGCAAAAATAGAAGCAACGATGGAAGAAAAATACACGTCATAAAGGACATTATAATAGAATCAAAACTGGCAGCATAACAAGAAGAAAAATTGCAAGCAACAATAGAAGAAAAATTATTACACCAATAGTGGTGCAATCATGATTGTGGTGCAACACCCAATGAAAACTAGGGCACAAAATATGGTGTTAACATCGATGCAAAATACAACACCATGTACTAGGAGCACTTGGGAACTGTATTTTTTACTAGAATAAGGGCTCATTCCAGGCTAAAAATTAGACTAAAATCCAGCGCTATTTTAGGCGCTAATTTCTTGTTTTGTTGTAGTGTCACCTTTTTGGATCCTTTCATGGAGACAATGCTTTCCTTAAATACATATCCCCTTTGATGGGTTGACTATCATAACATAGCTTGCTAGACCATAAACTCCATATTTTTTTGTGATTTCTCTTTTCATGATCCATAGTAAGGCAATACCTTACTAGGCTAGTGGTCGTGCTTCTCTCTTTCTTCTTTCTTTTCTCTCTTTCAAGTGATGCCTCACTTATTTTAGTTTTGGATCTGATGAGGACTTAATTAACTTGGGGGCTTTATGTTTCTTTGTCTCCTTGAACTTAATAAGATTGTTCTTATGCATTGATCTACTTTACCATAAGCATGGATTTGTCTCATACTCATGCTAAAGTGGGGGCTAAATGTACCATCCTAAAAAGTTAGCACCCATAATTGGACATTCTATTAGGACCTATTAGACCCCATTTTGGTGATTTTGAGGTCAAAATTCTCTCTATGCTTGATCTTGGAAACATTTCCTTTTTCCTCCCACGTATTTTCACTCCTCTCGACACCCAGTTCAAATCTAGGCCCAATCTCTTAGGAACATAATGTTTCAAACATTTTTTTCCCGCTTGTTTGGGCCCAAATTTGACCTGGGGCCATATGTCAGGGTTTTACTAAAAAATTTGATCTCATGGTTGGCTTGGCTTAATTTTGATTTCTAAAATGTAGGATTTGTTAACCATCTGATGGTAATGGTGATGAAGATAGAGTTCAGAAGAATATAAGAAAGTAGAATGGTTAGATCAGGTGTTATTTTATCATTGATGTCAAGCAATTGATTTATGCTTTATATTAAGTTGTCATATCAATCAAAGAGGAACTTAATTTGGCATATAATCAAGATCAGACAATGATGAGGTACTATTGGTATAATTATGTTTACTTAACATTTTATGTTGTTAAGTCGGTAAAGAAGAGAGGTCAAGTCGGTAAAAGGAACAACCTAGTTACTGAATAGTGAAGTGTTAGTCGCTCAAGCAAAGAAAATTCAGTCACCTAGCACAAAACAGAGTTTGAACAAAGATTGGATTCAAGGATCAGAATGAATTTAATGTGAAGGCACAAAGATCAAGAAGATGTTAAGGATGAACGATAATTTTGTTACAAGATCTATGGTCACAAAAAGTCAAGTTCAAAATCTGAGATGAAGATTAAGCGGTAAAAAGAAAGTTGTGAGTTCCAAGAAAAGTGCAAGTCACGAGGCAAGGTTAACTACCTAACCGAGTTACAGATAAATTGTATCAATTCATTTGAGATGATCTAAAAAATGATCAAAATTGAAGGGAAACCTAATAAATAAGATTAAGAGGCAAAATAGAGGCTTAAATATTCATGAGTCTATATGTTTATACAAAGATGCTAGAAAATTGAATTGTTGAAGAGCTACTGAGCAGAGTAGTGAAAGAGTTGGAGAACCATTCCAGAGGAGAGACTGATGAGTTTTTTATGCTAGTAAATTTTAGAGAGCGAACAAGGGATCTAATCAATCAAAGGATAGTTGCAGAATCACATATCAAATCAATACACTATTGCTTACTAATATTTGTAACAGAAAATCTCTTAGCCGAGTGGACCTAAAAAGTTTATTTGTAAATCCTTGTGAAAGGTACCATTCTAGGATGAATGTTTAAGCCCTCTGACTAGGCCACTCCTAACATGGTGAAGATATTAATAGATCTAAGGTAAATCCCCTAACAATGTCACATCTAAAAAATGTACATTGTAATCTTTAATCGGATTGGTTTTTAACCGAGCATACTTCAGAAGACTATTTATTTTTGTGGGTGACAATTCCCAGTGATGTTTTTCCCAAATTGGGTTTCCTCATTAAATCTAGTGTTACATGTGATGCTTGATAACTGTGAATTTTATTTTCTTATATTATATGTTGTTTATCAAGTTTGTTAAGTGTTTACAAGTTTTGGTTGTTGTTATTTGAATCACTGAGTTGAATAAGAGGTTTAGTTTTAAAGTGTTAAGTTTCAATATTTTCTAATTCACCGCCCCTCTCAGAAAACCATCATTAGTAAGGTAAACCAATAGGATTGATTATATAAACCCTATATCTCCTTGTTTTTTATATCACAACTTCATGCAATCATTTCGGTAATCAAGCTATCAAGTTTTCAAGTGCAATTGAGAATTGGATTCAAGATTTGAAGGCAACGATCCAAGATCAAGTTCTCCAAGTCTCCAATTCTTCAAGATCATTGAAGTCAAAGGAAATATTCTCCAATTGAGGTAATTTTCTCTCCCATGAAGTCCAAGTAGAGGAATTTCAATTAAGAAAGACGATCCTTCTTCTATTCTCATCCATTCTCCTTTACAAGTGACTACCAAGCATATCTACATTGAAGATATAGGAATTGAAATAATATATCCATGCATTTATGAGGGAATCCTTAATTCCTACCCTACATTTCAAGATCAACTCCTTTATTTAAATTACATTCAAGTATCTTCATGGGTATGAGCAATTTCTACATCTATCCATGAGGGTATATGCAAGGTGAATCAAGCATTTACCTCTTTACATACTTTCCTTTATGAAATTTCATTTCATCCTCAAGGTTTATTCCTAAACAAGGTTTGGACCAAGGAAAACCCATTTAAGAAACCTTTTCCCCATTTTTATGTGTGAAATAACAAGGTATGGATCCACTATCAAAAATCTAGAAAGATCGGATAGTCTGAGGATCTCATAAATATTTTAGGAAAAACCACCTGGAACAGGGCATTTGAAATGTTCTATTCCCTGTTACTTTAGCTCATATTTTAGGTACAGGTCAAATTTTTCTTCTGATTTCCATTTCTACCAGTTGTAGCTCTCTGTCATTCTGTATCAGTCTGTTATACACATTTTTCACATACATTGCATTTCTCCTATCATTTTCATTTTCATCAATTACATATTTAGTGAAGGATCGCTACTCCATTTAGTGCTTGAGTCTCTTCTTGAGCCTAGTGGAGGCATCTTCCTTCTGAATGTGCAATTATGAAAATTAGAAGTAATCACCTAATTGCATTGCTTCCCATTTCTTATTTTTGAGTTGCAGATGCACTAACAATTCCAATGAGCACCAATAAGTTTAGATGGTGTCTTTTTTCTATGGGCCTTGGGGCCTTGAGAAGATGAAATTTTTTGGCTCTTATAAGGTCTTTGTCTAGTGGAAGATTGTAGGGACTAAGGTGCCCCAACTTTAGGATTTCCAAGTGGATTTTATTTGATTATTTTTAATGGTCCTATGTTGCTATTTTTTTATAAATTAATGTCATATTACATGTTTTCAAAGTGTGCACCTTAATTGTGGGTCCTAATGGGAAGTAATTGTTCAGGTTTAGAATTGTCACCCTAACTCAGCCATTAGGGCTACACGAAAATTCCATCCTAACAATGGAAACCTCTCCTAGCTGTGGGTAGACTATGAATGTAGAGGAATCTCCGGATTCTAGGCCGGTTCCTATAAAATATGGTATATCACTTCCTGATCAAAAATTGAATTGGGAAAAAGGAGAAAGGGATTTGTAACTAAACTTGCATAAAAAGAAAGGTGATACA
>MU227587.1:3342834-3389587 GCA_018584345.1 Thuja plicata | reverse complement strand
TCTTTAGGAATACTAATTTCTTCAATAATAACTTCAAGTTCTTCTAAATTCACAGCTTGATCTTCAAAAATGGGATTATCAAATGAAGAAAAATTTGAACTCAACAAAGCACCTCTTGGATCTTGTGGCACTCTTGCACCTCTGGATGATCTTCCTCCTCTTCTGCTTTTCTGTAAGTCTTGGTACACAAATCCTTGCTTGTTTGATCTTGTTGGAGTTCTTCTCATTAAAATCCACACTCAGCAATCATAGAAATTAAATCAGAACTGAGAAGCAGTTCGCGGTCCCACCGGGCATGCCAAAAACTGTTCAAGTTTAGAATTGTCACCCTAACTCAGGCATTAGGGATAAATGACAATTCCATCCTAACAATGGAAACCTCTCCTAGTTGTGGGTAGACTGTGAATGAAGGGGAATCTCCAGATTCTAGGCCGGTTCCTATAAAATATGGTATATCACTTCCTGATCGAAAATTGAATTGGGAAAAAGGAGAAAGGGATTTGTAACTAAACTTGCATAAAAAGAAAGGTGATACACCAAGGATATTCATACTCTTTTTGAAGCTTCAAACTGACATATGCTTATCATACTTTGATGGATCTTAGACTATCATTCACTGCTCAATACATAGGTTAATTGAAAGGTGATAACTAGGGTTTTGACCATGAGCAATACTTCTTCCATTAACGACATGCACTTTCCACAAAAGGCTTAAATTTCTGTAATATAAAATAGGAATTAATGTAATTCACTAAAATATATTGCAAAATTATTACTCTTATATGCAAAAATTTGAAAAGGAACTATGAGTAATGACCACAATAAGAAGTATGGAAAAGTCAGGCAATTGTATTCTTCTCAAAAATTTGTGTAAAATCTACATACATGAATTCTAGAATAATGGCAAGGAATGATGAAATCCTCTTGCACAAAATGAAATTACACATATGCACTTACAATGGAATACAAAAAAAATTGGATCCATAGCAATAGGAATTTGAAATTCACTAAAGCTAATTCTCCCCTAAATTTAACTCCCTCCACAATAAAGCATAAACTTTCCCTAAATAGCCAACATGGCTATTCAAATAGTCTTTCCCCCAAAAACCCTCTCCACAACTACAGGGTTTAAACAATATCTAAACGAATTCCTAAGTTTCAGCCCTTCAAAACTATACCACCAATTACCAACATAGTAATTACATCTTTTCGAATACATGTCATTCAAATGCAAAGAAAGGTTTTTTAAAACCCAATTTTCAAATTTTGCAAGGTTTTTTGCAAACCCTAAACAACTCGACACTTAACTCCACATCTACTGTTGACACCACACTCGAGCATTTGGAGGTAACTGTGGTTTGTTTGAATGCGCCATCTTGACATGACTATCTTCAATGAAGAGATGGTTTGCAGTTGTCGTGGAACTAAAAGTACCAAGGTGGCAATGCTGAAGGAATGTTGATGCACTGTCACTGTCATCACACTTAATCCAACTGACAATGGAACTCAAATGCTAGTAAAATACAATGTATTGCACTTATCAGCCTCATTTGCATCTTTAGGGTTTTGTATTTTTCACTGTGTTTCTGCCATGTTGCAAGTGGAAACCATGAATTCTGTTGTGCAATCTGCCATGTTCTATGGAAAATCTTTGAGTTTTATGAGTAAAATGTCATTTATACAGTCAATGCAAACTGTAGTATCATTTATGTAGTATCCTTCTTCAGCAGAGGCCACGGCTTTTGATCCTTATCTTGCTTGAACTCTAGCCCCAACTGTAAGTTTGCATGTTTTTTCTTTAATGCTTGGATTTTTTGCTGATATTGTGTCATAATATATGGCACTGAACAATGGTTTGTAACTCAGTTTAATTCATCCCCATCATGGTTTTTGAACTTGTAGTTTGTTTGAAGGCTCGGGGAGTTCTTGTCTATTTGTGGTCGCCACCACTACATTTGAAAGTGACACCACTGCCACCTTAGAATGGTTTGGAGCTATGGCTATGGTGTCAAGCCCATGAACTCTTGACTATGAACTGGGGATGTCAAAGCCATAGCTTCAGGACTCATCCCTAGTTGTCTGCGTAACCTGGGATCTCATTACTATTGTCGGCCTTGAGCTATGGTTGAGATATTGGGAAAATTCCTCTGCCACAACTTTAAACTTATCCCCAGTTGGTTGTGTAACCATAAAGCACCACCATTGTGCATCTTTTCACTTCTTTCTTGACAACAACCTGCCATGTGGGTTTTCTTCAGCATTAAATATGTAGCTTGTGACTAAAAGATGCAGCGGGTATACAAAGTTTTTGAACTCTATGACGTCTTTCAGTCATAAGCTTTACACTTGAGGTTATGAAGGAAAACACCATGCACATACAGATAAGTTGGATTCTCTATCATTTTTTTTTTCATTCTCATTAATGATCTTCTCTGCATTAATATCACCTTTAGTTTTTGTTTGATGAATGTTGTCATATTATGCTTGATGTTAATTGTAGCTATATATGAAGACCTTTATATGCTCTCGACCCATTACTGTAGCACTGTTTGTTTGCGAACCTCACTGTCATGCTATTATTCACATTATTTCAAAACACCCACATGGCTTTGCACTTATATTTACCAGTCTTAATGTTTGTCTAAACCTTGAAGTAGAACACGGGTTTTGAAATGTCTAAAAAAAACATCATCCTCGTTGTCTTCAAATATGTAATAAGCACAACATATGCTTTGGCTGGATGACACTCCACTGTATTAAAAACACACATGAAACTTAAACTACAATACATATTTAAAAAAAAACACATCAACTTACAATCGTGTTGATAATAGCGAGCATCTTTTAATGATATCGACTGAATACGCTGATGTCTTTAATCACCAACATGTAGCAAACATAGCATATGTTTATGTTAAATGATACTTCACTGCTTCGAAAAGAACCACAAACAAGTTTTCACAATATATGTTAAGAAACACATTAGTTAGCAGTCTCGAGCAATCTTTTTAAAGCATTATAAATATAACATTTTGAATATACTATTGTTGAACATGTTGTTTGTCTTTTGAAACATACATAACAGAAAAACCCCATGGGGTTCGAGCACGGGCTCCTGACTCCCAGGGATTTTACTTGAAAAATGTGAACTGCCATTTGTATACATCATTCTGTTAATGAAACATGCTCTATTCCTGTGATCAATAATGCTTAAAACATCTATGTGAGATGTAAATTTTTGCAAATGAAATTGTCTCAACAGGTGATCTAAAACACATTATACAATTGCAATATTTTATCATGATCTAGCATAGTCTTTCTTTAATGCAGTTTCTGAATATCTTGATGGTACTCTTTCCATCATGTTTGTTTCCTTTATGTGCACATCCATGCTGATCTGGTACTATTAATTTCTGTCAAATTTACAATTTTCACATTTCTTGCTCCATGCTTTTATTTTGTTTTAGCATTTTCATTTGACATATTTTATGCATAATCTTTATGTATGAGATTGCAACTTGGATCCTTCAAGTGAAATTTTAACAAATGCATAACAGTTAGATACATGTGAAGAAGCACTTACTGTAACAGTACTTTCATTAACTGCATAAAATAGTGAGTTATTAGAATCTTTCAATTCTGCAATTTACCAATTTTCTTCATTTATGTATTTTCAGTGGCATCCCTTGAATCTTCCTCCATGTGTCTTCAATTGTGATAATACGTGAAAATAATATCATCATTCTGCATAAAATGACCTATGTGAAGTTCAAGCACGGGCTCGTGACATCCACTACATCAATTTCCTTTTGTCTCCTGCATTCAGTATACACATCTGTTCATTTGCACACACAGTAATACTCAATTTATTAGCTCATCAAATCATATGCACCAATTAATGTTTGTGAGTGAATGTAAGAAAACATTCAGTAATGAGTATTGGTTGGTTTATGTCATTTGGTGGACTCATAGATTGATCTAATCATGAAAAAAAAGGTTTCTCAGATGGTAATACTAAGTCCCTTTATTCAGATATATGATTTGAAAAAAAGCATGCATCAAAGTGGTTATAAATAGCAAAAGGTTTCATGTTTAGAAAAAGTCCCTTTAATACTATTCTTCAGATATTCTTAATGAATGTTTTTCATTATGTTGACTTCAGTAGATTGATATGCAGTTTTGAGACAGATTGATTGTATGTTTTTTGCTGGTTCCTTGTATTGCTTAGATCCAATTGGATCTAACATCTCTTCTTTCATGATGCAGGAAAATCCTAGAAGACCTAAATGCAGATGATGATGTATTTTGAAGACCTAGGACTTGACATGTTACCAGTAATGAAGATTTAATATGCAAGCATCGAACCACTACAAGGCAATGCATGGGACCCCTACTCCATACTTTCAATTATACCTTATTTCTACAATGTACTATTGTTGACATAAAAATAAAGATGAAGCAACATTTGTATAATACATTCAGTTTAAATGCACAATGTAATTGATCAAATTGTAATTTGAAACTTTTGGGAATATGATCAATTCTTAGAGTACAAAAATGACATTTTCTGTTATGAATGTAATTACAAAAATGATTATTAATAATACCTGAAGGATGATATTAATAGGACTTTTCTAAAAATGCAATCTTTTTTTTTCTGTTTTATGATCATCTTGATGCATGCTATAAATTAGGATAACAGTAATTAACATTGAGGTGAGAGGGATTTTATAAAACTTTGTTAGAATAAATAAGGGGGGGAGAATCAGTGGCCTCAAAAATTAATCCAATAATCCAACCAAAATATATATCCAAAATATAATGCCTTCATTTATCATTCAGTCCTACAAGATGTATTCCTTTAAGTAATCTTAACAAATATCTGCTGCTCGGTGAATATATTGTTTATCCTTTTCTAAGCTTTACCGAATAGCTGCATTTAAACTTAGTGTTTGCCGATGAATCTTGTTTTAGTAATGTGTAAAGAAAAACATCAAAGAAATGAACCATATACACATTTGACACATTGATTTTTAATGTGGAAACCCTATTAAGGGAAAAACCACTTGGGACTGGTAACCCAAAATTTTCACTCTTCTGAAGTGAGCTCGATGAAGAGACAACCTTATTAAAGGTTATAAACACACTGTTAAGTGTGACCTTGTTAAAGGATTTAGAACTAACAATTTATCACTTAACCTAGAATTTTCTATGTTGTCAACATGAAAACCTTTTGATACTCCTTAGGATGTATCTCAATATAATAATGATAGTTAAATCCCACTCGGTTAAGGTATTTTATGAATCAATGGTTAAAATGAAACAATAAATGATATGTTCATTAATACAAATTTACTTTGTATATTTTTAGATCTATTGTAAGTTCATAATACCTCTTCTGATCAATATGCTCTTCAATTCCTTTTCTCCCGTCTTTCTTCTTTTCTGCTTGGCGAATGTTGTTGCTTCTCTGTTGCTCAGTGTCTCTAGAATTCTTGGCTCTGTTCTTCATCCTGTATGATCAAATCTGCATGAAGACTTATATCTTCACCTGAATTATATTCAATATTCCTCTCTTCATAATGAATTACTTGTCTCTTTATATAGACATGATTCCATTGTTTCATCTCCCTATCTTTCTTGTTCTTGGCATAGATTCTTTCTTGATCTACAAGTCTTGCCATGCATTTCTTTAAAGCTTTGCTTTAGTTTTATCCCACAAATTTCTCCTTAACAACTGGGAATAAAACTAGTTTTAAAAATTCAGTTCAACTGGTCGATAAAAAAAAATCAATCAATCAGTTAACTTTATCTTTAGCTCCTGCCAGCTAAGTGTTTTGTTTTTTCCTAACCCCAGTTCTGATCGGTGATAAAATCTTAGTTTACTTGGTTAATGACTCTAGTTTTCCTCGGGCATCAATACTATCCGTCGGTGTTGTCCGTCAATCAATACTGTGAACTTCTCAGGGTTCACTTTAGTTATGCTTGGGGTTTTGGTTCTTGGGATTCTCTATCCATCGGTGTGCACTATCTGTCGGTGTTTATTGTCACTCAGTGTACACTAGCTTTTTATGTTTCCCGATAACATAAACTTTATCTCTTTGATTTCTTGAATTCTATGACAATATGTATATGACCAAACAAATTATATCAAGTTGACATCAATGACAATACAATACATTAACTAATTTAGTGTCTTGCATTTACTTTCTGTAGCTCGGTGATCATCAACTTATCATCTTCAAACATTCAATCAGATATAGTTCATCAATCTCTCCCTTTGGCATTGATGGTAACATATTATCAACTCAATATAAAATATGTATTTTTCTATAACCAATGTAAATATTTGGCTCTCGGTAAGCTCTTCTAGCTTAGATTTGATTCTTGCAGATTGCTTTTTCTTCATTCCCTTCATGGATAGATGTAGCAATTTTGTCTCTCCCTTTCTTGTAGAATCTCTTCTCCTTTTTTTGAACAGATATATAGTGTCAAATTTTCTCCAATTCTCTCCCTTGGATGGATGGTTGTTTCTTTGAATCTTTCTCTCCCTTTGATTGTTCCACTCCCTAATGGATATTTCTCTTCTCTCCCTTTGGATGATCATGAGAGATATTTCATATGGATATAATCTCTCCCTTTGACAGCAATGCCAAACATATAATATCTCTCTCCCTAATATATTCCTTGAATTTCCTCTCCATCAACAATACAACTCTATAGTAGACAATAATATCTCTAGTGTTTAGTGCAGATAAGTACCTTTCTGTGTACTAATATATCCTTGCATTCCATTTCTCGCTTGTATCAACTTGATTGATCTTCTGATAATGTGTAGGTTGATACATCCTCCTAGTCATCTTAGTGACCAGTAGACAAGGGTCGGACCCCTAGTCTATTCCTTAGGTACTCAAATGTATCTTTGTGCAATGGCTTTCTGGATATGTCTGCTAATTGTTCTTTGGATTGTACATATACTAGTATCACCTCTTTCTCTTGTACTTATTCCCTCAATTAATGAAACTTTATAGCTATGTTCTTGTCTTAGCATGCATTACAGGGTTCTTTGAGATGTTTATTGCACTAGTATTATCACAATAGATAATTACTGGTTCAATAATTTCTATGTTCATACCTTTCAGTAATTGCTTGATCCATGCAATTTTAGAGAAATCTGCACCCACATATTCTACTTTTGCAGTAGATTGAGATATGCATCCTTTATTTTTACTTATCCATGTGACAAGTGTGTCACCCATAAAGAATGATCCTCATGTTGTGATCTTTCTGTTATCTATGTTTCCAGTCCAATCAGCATCAGTATAAACTTGTAGCTCAAATTTTCCTTCTTTACTATACCATAAGCCATAGTCTTTGGTATTATTCAGGTATCTCAGAATTCTTTTAACAGTAGTCATGTGTGATTCCTTGGGATTAGTAGAGAATCTTGCAACTATACCAAGTGCATGTGCTATATCTGGTCTAGTATGTACAACATACATTAATTTTCCAATCATAGATTTTTATAAAGTATGATTTACCTCGGTTGACTTGTCTTCCTTTTCCAATTTGCATTTAGTTTCCATAGGTGTTCCAACTAGTTTGGAGTCCTCCATTTTGAATATCTTCAGCACTTCTTTGATGTATTTGGATTGTGTGATGTAAATTCCTTCATCCTATTGTAGAATCTATAGACCAAGAAAAAATTTGATCTTTCCAAACATTGACATCTCAAATTATTTGTTCATTTCATCAGCAAATGATTTTCATAACATATCATTACCTCCACATATGATATCATTAACAAATATATCAGCAATCAAAATCTTATCATCAGTATCTCCTTTTAAATATAGATTATTGTTATCACTTGTTCTAATAAATCCAATATTAATGAGATAAGAGTGAAGTCTTTCATACCATGCTCTCAGTGCTTGTTTTAATCCATACAAGGCTTTGTGTAGTCTACAAACCATGTTCCTTTTGTTAGGATCAACAAAGCCTTCAGGTTGTTCAATGTATACCTCATCTTCTAGTATTCCATTTAAGAATGCAAATTTAACATCCATTTGGTATACCTTGAATCCTTTGAAAGAAGCATAAGCAAGTAGAATTCTTACTCCTTCTAGTCTAGCAATGGGTGAAAAGGTTTCTCCATAGTCTATACCTTCTTCTTGTGCATACCATTTGCATACTAATCTTGCTTTGTTCCTTGTGACTTCTCCATTCTCATTCAGTTTGTTTATGAATATCCATTTGGTACCAATGAAATTTTTGTCACTCGGTCTAGGTACTAATGTCCATTTTTTGTTTGTCTTGATCTATTCTATCTCTTCATTCATAGCACTAACCCATTACTTATTCTCAAGTGCAGCATTAACAGATTTAAGCTCAAAATCACAAATCAAACATCTAGTGTTAAGTGACTTACTTCTTATTCTCATTCCAACTCTTTTGTCTCCTATGATCTGGTCTTGTGAACAGTGTCTTCTAACATACTTGGAAAGTATAGGTTCAGATATCTGTTCCTCATTTGGAATATCATTTTGACCTTAATTTTGATCTTCATTATCGCTCGATTCAGCATTGTGAGCATTTTCCTGATTTTCAGTGTTTGCAGCCTAATGCTCAGGTGCATTGTTTTGTCGCTCGGTAGCGATACACTATTTCTCTGAAAGAGCATCAAGTTCTTTAATGTAGACAAATAAGTTGTATTCTTCTAGTTCCTTTCTTCTTTCCTCATCATTTTTCTCAGCAAATTCATCCATTTTAACATTTGCACTTTCAATGATTTTTTCAGAGGATTTGTTAAGACATTTATAAGCTTTGCTTTTGGTATAATATCCTAAAAATATTCCTTCATCACTTTTGGAGTCAAGTTTCCCATTTCTATCATCTTTCAATATATAACATTGACTTCCAAAAATTCTAAAGTAACTTACATTTGGTGTGTATCCATACCATAGCTCATAAGGTCTCTTATTGGTGTCTTTCTTCAATTTAACTTTGTTTAATGTATAGAGAGCAGTACTGACAGCTTCTCTCTAGAATATTTGTGTAATGCCTTTTTCAATCATCAATGTTATCACACAATCAACAATTGATCTATTTCTCCTTTCAGCAATCCCATTTTGTTGTGGTGTTCTCAGTGCAGAAACCTGTCTTTGAATTTCATGCTCATTAAAAAAGTTAGTGAATCCATCAAAAATAAATTCTCCTCCTCTATCTGATCTTAGAAATTTCAGTTCCTTTCCACTTTTCTTTTCAAATAAAGCTTTATACAATTTGAACATAAATGCTTCAAATTTCTCTTTTAAGAACATAATAGTCATCATCCTAGAATAATCATCAACAAATAGAATGAATTATCTATCACCATAATAGCTCTTTGTTCTCATGGTTCCACATAGGTTAGTATGGACTAACTCTAGAATAGCATTATATGTGTAGGTTTTTCTCTTGAAACTAGACTTTTTCATTTCTCCTTTTTGACAATTCTTGCACATGACATGGTCGGGTTTTGACATGCTCGGTAAGCCTCTTACTTTATTTTTCTTTCTTATCCTAACCATGTTGTCAAAATTCACATGAAATAATCTTTTATGCCACAACCAAATGTCTTCATTTCTAGCTAATAAACAAGTGGTCTCAATATTATAAGGATAGAGTAGGTTACCTTTTGTTTGTTCACCAGTATCGATCAGCCTTCCTATTTCATTATAGATCTTTTCCTTTATGTTCTCAAATGCAACTGGGTGTCCTGTGTTATTCAACTGTGAAACACTCAATAGATTATAGTTAAGTCCTTTCACCCAATATTCATTTTCACATATGATCAGATTATTCAATATGATTGTTCCTTTTCCTTCAACTGGACAAGGTGAGTCATTACCCATCCTAACTGATCCACCATTATAATATTCAAAATTTTCAAAATTGTCCTTATCTCCAGTCATGTGCTGAGCCACTATCAATAATCCAGACATCATTTTTACTAACCTTAGATATGAGTGTAACATCATTTTTACTAACCTTAGATATGAGTGTAGTTTCAACATACCTTTCTTCTTCATTTGAATCATCCTTCATAGAAACAAATACTACCTCAATGTCTTCATCAGATTCTGTGTCAGTATTCTTAGATTTTTTCTCAACCAAATAACAAGACTTCTTGCCTTTGTCCTTGTAGTCTCAGTTATCTCTTCTGTCAGATTTTTGGTTGCTCTGGTAATCTTGGTCATCACTTCTAGCATACATATTTTCATAAGATCTGTCATTGTTTATTTCATCCTTTCTCTTGTTAGGGCATCTAGTAGAAAAGTGTCCAATCTCTTTTCAATTTAAACATACCAAGGGTAATTTACCTTTGTATCTTCCTTTACCTCTTTGCAATCTTCTAGCCATTAGTGCTTCAATTTCATCAAGTTCGTGTTCATCACTATAACTTTCACTATCATTTATCATAGTGTGCTTATGACTTGATTTACTTATTTTCAGAGAAGATTTGAATGCAGACTCAATAGATGGTAAGACATTGTTGTCATAGTTATTCATCTCAAATGAAATAAGTCTACCAATCAAACTATCAAGAGTAACATTTTTATTTGCTACTACTCTCATTTCTTGAATTGTAGATACTCTAATAGCATAAATAGGCAGTAAGGCTCTTATAATTTTACTTACCACTATTTCTTCTTCAAGTACACCTCCTACTTCTTAGATAGAATTAACAACCTCTTTGATTCTAGTGTTGTACTAAGTGATGTTTTCTCCTTCTTTCATTCTAAGGTCTTCAAACTTTCCTCTTAGGCTTTCAGCTTTAGCCCTTAGCACATTTTTATCTCCTCCATGTACTAGCTTGAGTTTGTCCCACATTTTCTTTGCAATAGTACATGATTTGACATCTTCAAATTCAGCATTGCAGAGTGAAGATGCAAGTTCTATCATCATAGAATTGTGTTCATGTTTCTCCCTCAATTGATCAAATATTGGAGGTTCAATAGGTAACACAAATTCAGTATCTGAGTACTATGTGAAATCATTTCCAATACCTAAGAGGTGGAGTCTTATCATGCTTTTCCATGATGTAAAGTTGTCTTTGTTCAACTTAGGCACATCCCTTTTACTCATCTTGTGATCTTTAGATTGATTCTTGAAACTCTCTTCCAAGCACACTAGCTCCGATACCAATTGTTAGATTAAATAAGAGGGGGGGTGAATTAGTGGCCTCAAAAATTAATCCAATAATCCAACAAAAAAATATATCCAAAATATAATGCCTTCAGTTATCATTTATTCCTAAAAGATGTATGTCAAGTAATCTTAACAAATATCTACTGCTCGATGAATATACTTTTTATCCTTTTCTAAGCTTTACCGAATAGCAACATTTAAACTTAGTGTTTTCCAATGAATCTTGTTTTAGTAATGTGTAAAGAAAAAAATTAAAGCAATGAACCATATACACATTTGACACATGGATTTTTAACGTGGAAACCCTATTAAGGGAAAAACCACTTGGGACCAGTAACCCAAAATTTTCACTCTTCTAAAGTGAGCTCGATGAAGAGCCAACCTTGTTAAAGGTAACAAACACACTGTTAAGTGCGACCTTGTTAGAGGATTTAAAATTAAAAATTTATCACTTGACCTAGAATTCACTATTTTTTCAACATGAAAACCTTTTGATACTCCTTAGGATGTATCTCAATATAATAAGGATGGTTAAATCCCACTCGGTTAAGAGGTTTTCTGAATCAATGGTTAACTGAAAGAGTAAATTATATGTTCATTAATACAACTTTACTTTGAATATTTTCAGATCTATTTTAAGTTCATAATACCTCTTCTAATCACTATTATCTTCAATTCCTTTTCTCCCCTCTTTCTTCTTTTCTGCTCGGTGAATGTTGTTGCTTCTCTGTTGGTCGGTGTCTGCAGAATTCTTGGCTTTGTTCTTTAGCCTATATGATCAGATCTGCATGAAGACTTCTATCTTCACTATAATTATATTCAGCATTCCTCTCTTCATAATGAATTACTTTTCTCTTTATATAGACATGATTCCATTGTTTCATCTCCTTGTCTTTCTTATTCTATGTGTAGATTCTTTCTTGGCCATGCATTTCTTTAAATCTTTTCTTTAGTTTTATCACATAGATTTCTCCTTGACAATTGGGAATAAAAATAGATTTAAAAATTCAGTTCAACTGGTCGATAAAAACAAATCAATCAATCAGTTAACTCTATCTTTAGCTCCTACCAGCTAAGTGTTTTTTCATTTCCTAACTCCAGTTCTGATTGGTGATCAACTCTTAGTTTGCTCGGTCAATGACTCCAGATGTCCTCGGGCATCAATATTTTCCATTGGTGTTGTCTGTCAGTCAATACTATGAAATTCTTGGGGTTCACTTCAATTATGCTCAGGGTTGTGGTGCTCAGTATACACTATGACTGCTCGAGGTTCTCTATCCGTCGATGTCCACTGTTCGTCGGTGTTTACTGTCACTCGGTGTACACTGGCTTTTTATGTCTCCTGATAACATAAACTTTATCTCTTTGATTTATTTAAGTCTATGAAAATATGTATATGACCAATAAAATTATATCAAGTTGACATCAATGACAATACAATACATTAATTGATTTAATGTCTTGCATTTACTTTCTGCAGCTCGGTGATCATCAACTTATCATCTTCAAACATTCAATCAATTATAGTTCATCAAAATTATGATAAGGAGGGATTTTTTAAGAAGATAAATGGTTAAGATCTCCTCAAAATACCTTCCAAGTGACACATGGAAGCTTCTTATGCATGGTTTTAGAAAGAGTCTCATCAAGACCAAAGCTTCCACTCAGAAAGGCTTGAAGTAAAAATAAAAAGTTATATTTTGGAAAAAGGATTTCTTATCTCATCTTGGATGTTTTTTATGTATGGAATAAATAATATTTTAATTAAATATTATTTATGCAAGATATATGCACAAAGGAATTTTCTAAAGATATGTTGTAGATACATTGAATGTGGACATTTTTTTAGGAGTTGTTTCCTTTTGCATCGTAAGCTCTACAAATGAAAAGTGTCGTAGAAGGGAAAATTAAGGTGTACCATCCTAAAAAGTAAGAACTTAACTTGTGCTCATTTTGAGATCATTTTGGGCCCACTTTAGTGTGTTCCTTATGGTAGGACCTTATATTTCACTTAAATGCATAATTCATTCAGATATAGATCCTCCTCCTTCAAAATTGAGGTTGGCTCCAATTTCTATGCATATTTTCCCATTTTCCCTCCATTCATAATTCATTTCCCTCCTAGGTCCTTTTACATGCATTTTCATTTTCATAAGTTGCCTTCATTTCCAAACAAACAAAGGCTTTTAGACCTCCCTATTTGCACACAACCCTAGGTCTCGAGCTAGCTTTACCAAAGTCTACTTGGATAAGGATAACATGGGTTGGCCTTGTCCTAGACTAGGATAGATTAGGTTGTCCTTTTCCTAGGGCATTTTTAATTAGTGGGCTTTGGGCCCTATGCAGGGTTATTTCTAACAAAGGCTTTCAAACCTCCCTTTTTGCACACAACCCTAGGTCCCACGCTGGCTTAACCAAAGTTTGCCTAGACAAGGCTGACTTGGGTCGGCCTTGTCCTAGACTAGGCCAACTTAGGTCGGCCTTTTCCTATGGAATTTTTATTTAGTGTTCTTTGGGCCCTATGTGGGGTTATTTCTTCTAGGTTCTTGACTAGGGTAGAGCTTGTGAAATATGAGCCCCAAAATGTCTATAAAAGGAGGCCTCTTCACGCAAGCATTATTGAGAAAAATTATTGTGCATTCAATATATTCAAGTGCAATCAAACATCCATTTAAGGCATTCAACATCAAGCATTCAAGGCATTTCCTTCCATTACATCTTGTTCTTTTCCCCATTGGAGGCCAAGCAAAGGATTTTGACATCAAAGAAGGAGATCTACATTTCTACATCAATTCTTCCTCTTCTTCCCCTTATTCCATTTAAAATTGAGGTCAATTACAACATCTACTACATGAGGCTTTTTATTACACGACTTCCTTTTGGTTTTTTTTTGATTCAAAGCTATTGCATCAACATTCTTGATCGCATATTTAGAGACAATTTCATCTACATGGTATGAAATTATTCATTGTTTAGATCTAATATCTACTAAATGTTAGCATTATTTCAATTACATCTATTTAAATTAAGATAAAGTCTTATACAGGGGCTTGACCAATGCAAGCCCCTCCCCACAATAATTTCCCCTTATTTTTGTGTGTAGGAACAAGTGTCAAGGCTTTGGATCCATATTTTTAGTCTCAAAACTAGTGACAGGTATGTTATAGATTCCACCAACTTTTATGCTTCTAGGACAAGGTCAAATTTGTGGGATAAGGCCGACATGAGTAGGCATTGTCCTAGGGATCTTCATTTTTCACAGCTAGAAGATGTAGGTCACAGGGTTCTAGATCCAAAATAGTTTATGTATTTGATAGCACATTGACAATCAACTCTAGATTTGAAAATTCATCCTTCTCCTTCTCACTTCAAGGTAAATTCATTCTTCCTAATAATTTTTACATATCATCTTGTTGGTTTGTGGTGACTGATCAAGAAAGTATTGTATACTTTTCTGGAATTTGTGGGGCTCGAGGTTCTCAAAAAAAATTTGGTTAACTCGTCAAGCATTTTTTGGCTTGACCCATCAACCATTTCCCTAGGTTGACCTATTAAGAAAGTTTTAGGGTTAAGTTTTTTCTATAAGAAAAATAGTGTTAGGGTTATGCCTCATTAGAGTGAAGAAGTATTATAGCATTTTCAATGGTATTTCAGCTGCAAGGGATCATTGGTCATAATCAGTATAAATTAATGGATAATAATATTGGACTCTCTATATGGTGACATCGCCCAAGATTGGGTGAACCACGTTAAATTTGTGTCTTCTTCTTCTACTTCAATTTGTTTTATTCCTTTGTATATAATTTTTTATATTTGCATGTAACTATTGTTATTTTTTCTTCTAATCCTAACACATCCTTCATCATAAAAGGAATCCACAAAACAAAGCCTCCACCCTATATTTTGTGTGCATCACAAATTTGCGCCCTTACTCTCTTGGTTATGCAAATCAGATTCACCTTGTAGGGAGTTTTGTATTCCAATGTATATGGAATTGGTGGTCATCCATTGATAACCATTTTCCACATTACATTTTGGTGAACCTAACGCTTTCATGTATTATACTTTATGATTTAGTAGTTAGATCTTCTTTGTGTGATCTCTATTGTGTGCATTGATTTGTCTTTCTTTTTGTATTATAGTAGATCCTATCTTTATCACATTCCCATTTTGAGATCTAGCTTTGTGTTAAAATGGAACTCTTTAAATTGGATTGGTGTGCAATTACTTATGTCCTTACCTTCCTTCTTACCTCTCTATAACAAACACATGGAGTGAATCTAAGCATTTTACATTTTGTTACATTTGTATTCCTTCATGTTATTATTGCATATGGCATAATGAGGTTAACAATTATATCTCTTCATTATAAGTCATATTTCAAAAAATTTATCAATGCTTCATGTGTGTTTCTTCTTCACAATTTAACTAAATGCATATAATGCATAGATAACATATGGGCCTATATTAATGAATCTAATGCTAATCTTCCTCCTCAAAATAAAACTCATCCTATGAAAACTAATGTTTGTGATCATTATAAAATTACTCAATACATTATTCATGACATGAATGTTAGAAATTTCCTAGATGATTTTTCTCCAAAAATAAGGGATAATCCTCCATCTTCTTCCCAACATAAAGATAGTAAGTATGATGATGTTCCTACTTATTGTTAGAAACACTGAGAGGGGGGGGTGAATCAGTGTTTGTCAATTATCTTTTTCTTTAGCATCTTGAAACTTAAATCAAATAGATAATAAATGAAACATAAAACAATAACACATAACACAAGATATGATTACGGGGAAACCTTGATCAGAGGAAAACCCCAGTGGGAATTAGTACCCACAAATGATTGTACTAGTCTTATGAACTTGTTAGAGTTCCTTTGCCCTGTTAGGAACAGTCTTTACAATGCAAGTAAAATGACCCTATTATGAGTCTTTACAAAACCCTGTTAAAGGTGAATGACTCACTGCCAAAGCTCACTACCCAATAGGATGAAGGCTACAACCTTCAGGTAATAGATATACACTATATCAAAAGATGAACTGTTTTAATGACACAGTTGTCTGATTATTTCCTTTTATGTGTTGATGCTTTAATCTCTTGAAGACTTCTACTTCATAATGATTTGCCTATATTGTTCTTTTTGATATCTTCTCTTCATATTTTCCATACTTCCACTTGATACAAAATTGCATGTCAAGTATATATACATGCCTAAATAGACGCAACCAAAAACAAGACCTTAGTCGGCCCAAAAACAACCTACACAACGCTTCCAAATAAATTGTCTTAAGCATTTTTACATGAGTTTTAAAGAAATAACTAAAAAAATATTACAATAGGCACATGGCCATTACAAAACAAAATATTATACGCTAATCAAAATCTGAAGTCAGCCTCATGCTCTATTTTCTGAACTGCTAGTGGCACTTGAACTTGCTATAACTTCTTCGTACTGTCATACCATACCATGAGTGTACAGACTAAGCTTAATAACATATCATAAAGCTTAAGTATGCAGGTGCATAGTCTGACTTAATCGTACACACGTGTGTTGGTGCACTAATCAACTGTATATCTCTATTCTGTTCTATTTTCTATACTTAGCCAATTTGATCTTCAAAGTTTACTTGTAAAAACTTCATATGACTTTGTTTCCATAATGACAACAAAAAATTAGGCATATACACCCTGAGTGTCAACTTGCCAACAATCTCCCCATTTTTCATTAATGGCAACAAAGGAATGGCCAAGTTACTTAATCTTTGACTTAACAACAAAAACTGTAAGTTTACTGTACATCATAACTTTGGCTATATATATCATACTCCTTTATATAAACTACTCCCCCTTTGACATTAATGACAAAGGTGCCAAAAAATTAAAGTCCCTAAGTATTTACTCTGAGTATACATCTGGGTATGCAATCTGAAGACTCTTGATTTCTTGTTGCTAGAATGCCTTGAGTGCATCAATAGTCTGAAGATGGGAACATAATGCATGTGTGAGCTTCTCCATCTTTGTCAGATCCATGCAGGGGCCTTGATCATATGTGATGATGGTTGCATCTATCTATATGGTGTTCTCATTTAAAACAGCTAAGGAGGGCACAAGTGCATTTCTTAGTTGGGTTTGCCTGGTCCTTATCTTGTTGATCTCTATCTTGTCTTTTTCAATCTTGTCTATCTACCCTTAATAGATGTTGTTGTAGATATTGATGTCTTGGGAGGATGTTTCAACTAATTTTCTAATGTTTTCAACCAATATGTCTGCTTCCTCAATCTTCTTGATGTGCTCAGAAGTGAATTTGTCTCTGTCCATACAATCAGCTATCACCTTCCTACCTTTTTCTGCTAACTCTTTCAGAATTTTTTGACCAATCTTCAATGATTTGAGATCTAACAAGAAGTTCTTAATTAGTTCTTCTAATCTTCCCTTTTTGTACTCTTCCTTTTCAGTTTTAGTAGGTGAATCTACTAAACTTGTGAAGTTTGCTTTGAAGCAAGTCAAGATGTTATCAACATCATCAACTAACTGAATATTTGCCAATTTATTTTATGTTGGCACTAGGTTATTCAGAATGTTTACTGACTCTAGAAAGAGAGGATTTCTCATAACTTGTTTCTCTTTGGATTTCTCCATGGATAATACACTTATTTTGATTAGATCTTCTTCTCCCCATGCATCTAGGTTTGCTGAGTCAGGGGTCAAGCTTGACAAAAATGATACTAATGGTTTGATAGATGGAGTGAATATAGAACTTTGACTAACATCCATACATTCACTTTTCACTGGGATCTCCATAGAAGGTGGTTCATTATCTTCCTCATTATTCAAATCTATTGAATCTTTGGAAATAACTTCATCTTGCTTCAAGGGAGTATTATCAATGCATACCTTCTCTTCTTCTTTAGTGCTAACAAATGATTTTTCAAATTTTTTCAAGTCATTATCTGAAGCTATCATATTTATTTTAACATCACTGATCACAATGGTTTCATCTGAATCTTTGACTATGTCAAAGGGTGATGTAGCTTTGGGTGCATAATCCTGTGGACCTGTCATAGGCACATTAAGAATCTCTGGTTCTTTATCTTGTTTGGTGGGGACTAGAGTCACTTTAGTTGTATGCATCATTGATGGATACATTTGTCTATCCAAAAATACTTGCTCAAATGCTCTTTCAGTCTCTTTTCCAACCAACACATACTCTTTGTTCATAATGTGAAGAGTCCTTGTTTTGGTTCTTAGATTAGGTTTTACCAAATCTAATAGTATTGCCTTCTCATCATGTGAGCAAACAAGAAGAATATTGTCTAATGTTTCTTCTCTAATCCTCATATCTTCCTCTATTTCTAGTCTTTTCAATAAGTCTAGTACGTTCCATACTTTGTCTGGAATGACTGTCTTGAGTTCCAATACTGACCTTTTAAACTTGATCATATGAGAGATAATCATAGAATGTATCTCTAATTTATCTATCTCTTGGTACTTGTCATAAACATTTGTAATTGAATCTAGTCTTCCTTCATTAATGATTATGTGCCTTAAGACTGCCAGACTAGGTCTGAATCCTACCTCAGGAGGGGCTTGAGTGTTCTTTACTTTTCTCCTTGTTGTCCTTGAGGATGGGTGACCTATGGGAACTTGCTTCCTTCTTCTAGTCATCTTGCTTGGTATCGAAGGTGGAAAGGATTCCAGATCAATGGTGGTAGAAGATGCAGATGTACTCTCATTAGATTTCTTCTTCTTCTTATGGATATCATCTGATTTTTCTATTTTGACTTCAGCTAGAGTTTTCTTAAGTTCTTTTGCAATCTTAGCTTCCCTAGCTTTATCTAGGTCTTCTTGTGTGACCCCATGAAATTTTAGGATGTTAGATGTAATCCTTGATGCCTTCCTTTTGTTGTCTACATTGTATAGGATAGAATCAACTTGATTTGTCTTCTCTCTTTATGTGCCCCATCTAGGATCTTTTGGATCTTTAGGCACGGACAAAAGAACTTGTGCATATCCTTCCAACACATTTTCTTCAACTTCATAACAAAGTGGGTGAATCCATTTGGTTCTTAGCTCAACTTCTTCCATGCAAGTATAATCAGTTTCCACCATGAAGCATATGGTGTCCTTGTACATTTCAACTATCTTCTCTAGTATTCTAATACTCTTCTACATTTTGATCCTGAATGTCTTGAACTCCATATCTATAGAGTCCTTTACACTGCTTTCTGATGTGGCTTTTAATGAAATTTGTGACATAGTAGGTTTACTCTTGTCTAGGTAAAGATTAGAGACTTTAACAACAATGTGGAAGTATAAGTAGATAATCAAAGAGCCAAATCTGAATATTTTGCTCTTGTCATGCTTGATAGCTTTAATTTTCTCAATTAATTGTGCGTGCAATATCTCACAAAGATTATAATGTGTGTTTATCTCTTGTCATCCTTATTGCTGCCAGAATAGTAGATGTGGATACACTATTCAGTCTTCTTGTGTACTGAAACTTGTAACCAAGTATCATGGTGATAATTTTGATGTCTTCTTCCACAATGGGATCAACAGTCATCTCGCGCCTATCGCTTATGGATAAGAAAGCTTGCTCAACCTGTTTCTTTACATCCTTTCTAGTAGGAAGAATGGGTCCAACCTTAGAGAGTCTAGTCATCTCATGAATGAGGTCAGCAGTAATGCAGACAGGAACTTCACCAATCCAAAATAGATCATCATGAATCCTACTGAGTAGAATTTTGACCCATTCTGATTCATATAAATCATGCATATTTGTATACTCAAAAATAGGGTTATCAGTGAGATGTGAGTATTCATCCTTGAATTAGTAATCTAGTTTCATCATTGATGCCATGATATTTGTTATGTTGTTGTCACCAATAGACTCCTTATAGTAAATGTAAGCGTGTATGTCTTCAACATGCATGACTCCAAGTGGAGTTTTGGAGAATGCCCCTTCTACATCATCTAGCATATACTTGAATGGATGCTTCTTAAACACATATCTCTTTTTCTCAGAGATTTCAAACACTATAGGAGTAGCCATTACTTACTTGTAACTTGCTTAAGTAGGGTTTCACAAAGATTTTGAAATGACGTGTCTGCTAGGGTTCCATTCCAACTTTGATTTTCTTTTCTAACCAACCAACAGTTATCTTTTGATGCTTTGATGCTAAATTCTCTTGTTCTCTTCAAATGCTTCGATCTCAAATGCAAAAGTGAAGATAAAAGATATTTAACTAACTTATAAAGAGTTACTGCATTTAATGCTTGATGTCGTAATGCAGTTTACACTGAGAATTTCAATCTTTGTTCTTGTCAAAGTACAAGCTATGTTTCCATGCATACTTCTTCAATTCGTCACCAAATACATGAATTCATAGGCGCATCCTCAGAGGTGAGTATACCAGTCACGCAGGGGTTTAGAGCTTGAATAGCTCCCTCTATGACCATTAAGGTCATCTTTAACTAGAAGTAGAAGGTGCATTCACTATGGATGCATCTACTACTTTGTTCTCATCATTATTTTTCTTTAATTCAACCCATATTTTACCTTAATCTTTTGTATCTTTTACAAACTTGACTTCTCCAGATTCTTCAAATAATGATCCTTTAAGCTTTTCTTGTTTTTGTATTCTAGACCTGCAAAACCCTGAGATATGTCATGCTTTGTTACATGAGTGACAAATGATTGGAGGTCTATTGATATTTTTTATCATGCTGCACTGCTTGGCTATGTGTCCATTATATTTACATATATGACATGTAATGTTTTGATAGTTTCTCTGAGGTTTCAATTTCTTTGATTGTATTGAGTCATATTTCTTTGGTTTTGCTATGACTTTGACTTGTTCTGCAGTGTATAGCCCTGTGACCAAATTTATTATAGGAATAAAAATAGCCATTGAAAGGTCTTACCTCTTTACAGTCTCTTGACAAGTGTCCATGCTTGTTACAAGCATAAAAAGTTTGGTTAATTATCTTGTGTTCATCTTTAGCTGATTTTTCCCTAGCTTCTGCAAGATTATCAGTAGCCTTTACTTCTGTAGACTTATCTGGTACTTTCTTACTTTCTTGTATTGTATTGGTTTCACTTTTTACTATACTATTGAGTCATATTTCTTTGGTTTTGCTATGACTGATTTCTTTGACTTGTTCTGCAATGTATAGCCCTGTGACCAAATTTATTATAGGAATAAAAATAGCCATTGAAAGGTCTTACCTCTTTACAATCTCTTGACAAGTGTCCATGCTTGTTACAAGCATAAAAATTTTGGTTAATTATCTTATGTTCATCTTTAGATGATTTTTCCCTAGCTTCTGAAAGATTATCAGTAGCCTTTACTTCTGTAGATTTATCTGGTACTTTCTTACTTTCTTGTATTGTATTGGTTTCACTTTTTACTATACTATATCCAACACCAGTAGTGTCTCCTCTTATCTTTTGTGCATAGAGTTGTGATTGAATTAGATCAGAACTTGTGTGAATTTTTTCAATATGATTCTTTGCTTCTATCAATTCAGATTCTATCTTTTTCTTGATGTTTTCCAACTCCAAGATCTTCGTATTTTCTTGCATAAGTTCTTCATCTAATTGTTTTCTTTCTTTGGTCTTTTCTTTAATAGCTGTTAGGCTATCTGTAAGCTGTTCATTTAGATCTTCAATCTTGTCCTTCAGAGACATGTTTCCTTCATTCATCTTTTTGACCATTTTTCCCAAATCATTTGTAGAGAAATCTTTCAGATCTTCTCTTAATTTTTTATAAGAATTTGGGAGCCATCAACTTTTAGTTTAAGTCCCTCATTTTATTTTTCAGATCTGTCAAGATCATCAAGGTCTTCTTCAAGATTCTTTTTTAGATGTTTCTCTTCTACTGAATCTATGATCTCCTCAAGTGGTTAAACTTTATTTCAGAGGACCAGAGCTTTGATACCAATTGTTAGAAACACTGAGAGGGGGGTGAATAGGTGTTTGTCAATTATCTTTTTCTTCAGCAACTTTAAACTTAAATCAAATAGATAAAAAATGAAGCATAACACAAGATATGATTATGGGGAAACCTTGATCAGAGGAAAACCCCGGTGGGAGTTAGTACCCACAAATGATTGTACTAGTCTTATGAACTTGTTAGAGTTCCTTTGCCTTGTAAGGAGCAGTATTTACAATGAAAGTACAATGACCCTATTAGGAGTCTTTACAAAACCCTGTTAAAGGTGAATGGTTCACTGCCCAATAGGATGAAGGCTACAACCTTCAGGTAATAGATATAAACTATATCAAAAGATGAACTGTTGTAATGTCACTGTTGTCTCATCAGTTCCTTTTATGCGCTGATGCTTTAATCTCTCAAATACTTCTACTTCATAATGAATTTCCTATATTGTTCTTCTTGATATCTTCTCTGCATATTTTCCATATTTCCACTTAATACTATACATGCCTGAATAGATGCGACCAAAAACAAGACCTTAGTCGACTCAAAAAAAACCTACACAATGCTTCCAAATAAATTGGCTTAAGCATGTTTACATGAGTGTTAAAGACATAACTAAAAACATATTACAATAGGCGTATGGCCATTACAAAATAAAATATTATATGCTAATCAAAATATGAAGTCGGTCTCATGCTCTATTTTCTAAACTACTACTGGCACTTGAACTTGTTGTAACTTCTCCATATTGTCATATTGTACATGCATGTATAGACTAAGCTTAATAACATATCATAAATCTTGAGTAAGGAAGCGCATAGTTTGACTTGATCGTACGCACATGTGCTGGTGCCCTGATCAACTGTATATCTCTATTTTGTTCTGTTTTCTATACTTAGCCAATTTGATCTTCAAAGTTTACTTGTCAAAACTTCATATGAATTTTTTGCCATAATTACAACACAAAATTAGTCATATACACCTTGAGTGTCAACTTTCCAACACTTATATTTCTCCCACTCATAAACCTCAAGATTCTACATCACTACCTATCCAAAATGATCAAGGATTTAGTGAAAATATCCCTAAAGCTCCTCCTAATCCTCCTCAAGCATATCATGTTCCTCAAGCCATCATTTCCAACCACAACCGCCTCTCAATGTTATCTTTCCCATACCATCCCATGAACCTTCACGTTATGATGACCATGTAGCTTTGGCTAGGAGAATCTATCTAGACATAAATTATCATTCTAGGATAAGATTTTCTTATAGATTCTGTCAAAACCCACATACTTATAAATTTGGTGAATTTGTGTGTTTCTTTCATTACTCTAATACGCATTCTCTTTGTGACTATGTTGAGTTTAGACAATTTGTTCAAGACTTAATCAATAGACATATACTTATTTTAACACCAAAATCATACATTTTATGTATATGCCTTAGCCATCCATTTTCTATTATGTTTCTCTCCATTATGCAACATTCTTTGCATAATGAGCACTAAGGGCATCAAAATAAGATTCTCTCTCTTTCTCTCTAAGCTAGGGGTAAGGGATTATTGCTTCTTCCTCATTTATACATAAGATACCATTCAAGGAGATTAAATGTGTCTTCCCTTCTTCTTTATCTTTATTTCTCTTTCATCCAATATAAATAGTGATCTTTCATCTTTTATAGTATGACATACCTTTCTTGTAAGGATTTATTGTTTTACACAAGGATTCTCATCCCGAGTTGCAATCTTATGCTTTCTTGAAGGTACATAATATTAAATATCTTACCACTTAGGCCACATATTGGATTTCTCTTCTTATCTCATTTTGTGGGATCCATTATCTCTTTGTGTTTATCTCTTTTTTACCATGATGTCCTCCCACATATGGAATTGTTGTTTAGGATCTTTCTCCTTAATGAGATTAGTATCTTCCTTAAAATTTCTTCCTTACTTTGAAGTGCATATCTTGTATACTTGGGTTGAACACAAAGTAGGCTTAAGGTGGCATCCTCTTTCTCTCTTTTTTCTCTCTCATCTTTGTGGATTTGTTATTACTTTATGATCGTACATCCTTTTCGGCATGAGATTCTTTGTTTCACGCAAGATACTAGTATCTTTTCTTAACAATCCTTCTCACACCTCAAATGACATGTCTATCATTTAATAATAATCCTCGTCCTTTCTTTCCTTGATGACTTTATTACTTTATATGTGATATTTTTTCTAGCATAATGTGTTTATTTTCTCAAAATTACATATCTATTATGAACTAGCTATCATTAAGGGTGTATTATATATTTTGTCTTGCCTTCACACTTGGGGGGAAAGATTTCTTGTACATTATTTTCTCTCTTCTCTAAGGATCTACTTCCCTTAGCAAAGTGGCATTTTTTATCATGTGAAATTCTTTTCTTATAAAGAATTGTTTGTTTTGATTCAGGATTATCTCTTATAAAAGAGATGTGCATCCTTGATCACAACCTCTTCTTTATTTGAAAAACTTTGTTCATAATTAACAACTTCCCTTACTCTGTGTGTGTGTGTATTTTGTACCTGATAAGAGAGACACAACACGTCAATAGATCATTGCATTAGCTCAAAAAGGTTAGATAAGCATGTAAAACCAACTAATATCGACCTATTGTCTTCTAACTAAGAAGAGTGTGATTAGTAACATAATAACCCTCAGATTATGCTACTGTCAGTGACATATATGACTTAGCATGAAGGATTTTAGTATAAAACAAGCTAAATGATGAGAAAACATGCATTCTAGCTCTAAGAATGGAAATAATAACAATCTAAAAGCATGAACTATGAAGTGAAATATGAGTTTAAGTTTAATCTAACAGCATAACAATGCATTTACAATATGAGATGAAGGCTTATTTACTCTCAAAAATGGCTTCTATTTATAGAAGAATGAGGAGAGAGAGGGGGGGGACAAGGTGCATTGATGAGTTGAAAAACTCATTAATGGGGGTGTAAGAAGAAATAAATACCAAAGGCATTTAATAGGCATGGGGGAGACATGGGCTTAAGGCATCTTCATTAATGAGGCATTAATGAAAGCCTTAAAGAAGCATGGGAAGGGTGTAAGGTTCAACTTGGCAAGTTGGTCCTTTAGGAAAGTCATGCTTGAGAAAGTTGACTTTCTCAAGTGGGTTGAGTTGTTAATCATTCCTTAATGGAATGTGACAACATTAGGAGGTGGGTTACGCTAGAATTAGGACTAGAATTAGATTAGTAAGGGGGAGTAGGTTGGGGTGGGTTAGAACCCAGGGTAGAAATGGTTGAGATAGGTTAGGTTGGGGTTTAGGGGAATATTAATTAAATGAATTACATTTATTTAATTCATTCAAAAACATAGGAATTAATTATTTAAGCATTTTATTGTTTTTTAATAATTAAGGGGACTATAGCCATTTTAATTAAATTAAATAGGCTAGGGGAATGGGTTCATTTGCAAGTGGGTAATTGATTTAGGGGTTTATTTAATTCCTTTATAATTAAATACTATAGCTGTGTTTGATTTTGATTTAATTGAATTGGTTTGAATTTATTTGAATTGTATGGCTATAGTAGTTAATATAACTTAGTGATAAAAAACACCTAGGACATTAAATTGATTTGAAGAATTATGCCAAGTAGTAACAGAGTCGTTTGGACATAATCGAGGGTATGATCACACTTAGGGAAAATTGGGTCCATAGTCGAAACAAACCAAATTTATGTGGTTACATTTGCCCCTCTTTGAATTGATGTGCGTGCAGCGCATTGATTCAAAGAAAGTTTTGATTTTGACTTTAGAAAGATTGAGAATTCTGTTCTTGGTTGTCGAACAAAATGTTGATGAGATCAATCTCGCACTTTGATTAAACTAAACTGATAGAATTGACTTTGAACTTGGTTGTCATCCAAAGGTCAATAAAAGATCTTAAAGATATCAATTCTGAACTTGGTTGTCATCTAAAGATTGATAATACTGATTCCAAACTTGGTTGTCATCCAAAAGTCAGTAAGAAGCTACCAGGAGCTTAATAAGAATATTTTAAAATGAGAAAACACAAGATATCAAGCTTATGAGAACCAAAGCTTTCTATCCAACAGTTCTGACTTGGTCAAGGAAACTGTCGTGCCCCTAGTTTGTTTGATAACGAAGTCATTTTAATGTTGTTTTGAGAAAAAATTCAATTAATGATAGTGTGATCATGCCCCCTCAAGAACAAAATTGAAGGAAAAGAATTTAAAAAAAAAAAAACTCAGTTGAAAGAATGTATCACTTGCAGGAAGCGGTTAGGGCTAGAAAGGATGGAGTAGAAGAGGTGAAAGAGAGAGAGTGTTTAAGAATAAACACTTGATAACCAAGTTAATCATGTGAAAATATGAGTGGGAATACTGATAACATGATGTCAGACCAAGATTTATGATAAAATGTGTAGTTGGACAGATTCTTGGAATAAATGAAGAAAATTTGTAATTTTTGAAACTGCTGCAAAAATGGTATTATGCTGCTGAAAACATCTTATGCACCTTCGATTTGGTTCTTGATTAATCAAAGAGAGAATAGAAATGTAGTTGTATTTGTCTGGGAGGAGTTTCAAAACTCCTAAATGGCTCAAGACCAATATAAGCCTCAAAAATTACCATTTCATGATTCATTTTCACTTTTATCCATAGTAATTTAGAGAGCTCTACAGAAAAGATGGTAGTCCCTATGAGGAAGCATCATTTTGAGATGAGTCATTGACATTAGTGCCCAGGCGACTACCCACCACTGGTAAGTGCTCGACAAACTATCCTGTGAATTTTGCAAATTTCAATTTTATGCATTTTTGTAGCTTTTATAGCCCCTGCAATTTTGAATCATATCCAGGATTCCAGATCGCAACCTCCAAATCATGTGTCGCATTTAGCTTTTCCCAGATCACATTCAGTTTTTTTGGATTCCGGCGTCGCATCCAGGATACCCTAGATTGCATCTATTTTCATTTTTTTGGCTTATTTTTAGTTAAAAGTCATCAGTGTATCATACCCTATTTGCTTAGGCTCATACCCCATTTTTAGGATCGCATCCCATATTTTGGGGATCATATCTTGTAAACTCCATCGCATCCTATATTTCCAGGATCGCATCTGGTAAAATGGATCGCACCCTTCTATTTTAGAATCATATCTGGTTAGGAGACTTAGAATTGGAATCTTTTGAACCTGTTTGCATGCCGCAAACTTGGAATCTCTTAGCTGTTTAGGAGTCTTCCCTTTTATTGTAGATAGGATACTAATGTTTTGTCATTTTTGTCCAAAATAGGCCCATTTTGAGGTAGTCGCATTTCATGGCACTTACCCTGGTCATGTGCTTACATTGTCTGGATGGTTGTCGAATGATGAGCAGACCACCGTGATCCGATACGGACTGAGCACTTTGATGGGTTTACCCGAGGTTAGGGTAAATTGTGGGTTGTTGATTGTGCTTTCTGAGAGATGGCATTCAAAGCACAACACCTTTCATTTGCTGACTGGTGAGATTATAGTGACTCTGGAGGACGTCTGGCGGATACTTTGGGTGTCAATGATTGGGCATGAGGTGCAATTTGAGTCAACGGTAGCCATGGTGATTTGTGTTGCGCGTAGATATTTCCAAGATGACACCATCAATCAGAGATATCTGTCTTGGGATTACATGGTCGATCATTAAAATTGATTATCTGTGTACTTAGTAGGTTTGGTAGGTGGCATCCTGATGCCAGACAGGGGTCAGCATGGATTTATGGTCGGTTGGGTAGATGTGATAGAGTAGATGGTTACCCACTGACAGAGATTTGCATGGGGTAGTTGTATCTTAGCCCACATGTACAAAGAGTTGCATGAGATATTATACCACTATACATGGAACATGACCGTGGGCATTCTTATTATGCAGATTTGGGCCTAGGAGCACATCCCAGTGACACGGTCAATTGTAGATAGACAGAGGGCACCAAAGCAGCCCTATGTTTATATGTATGCAGGTCTTATTTAATAGCCCCATCTGGGCAAGGTCGAGTACTGGTGTCATTTATTTGATGATATGACTGAGGTCATTTGGCGGCCATATTTAGATTGTGAGGTGTGGACCTCACATGCACGACAGGTTCCTTACTTATGTCAGAGCCGATATCTCATTGGAAGGACCAGATATGTCATAGAGTGGTTCATGATCACCAGAGTGCTGAGATAGTATGGTCATTGGTGGGGTAGGATAGAGGACATTACTATATATGACTAGACCAGAGACAAGACACCATTATGGGGTGCATGGTTACAGTATGAGACAGCACACCAAGAGATCCAGGATATGGTTAGAGTAAACTAGGATCTCTACCCTGATGTAGCTAATGCAGGTGTGTCTGATAAATATGCTACTAAGATGCTTCACTACCCCTTTCCTCGGTTCATTATTCATGACGAGATCATTCCTTGTATCGAGGAGCCTTTAGACTATGATCCTGATGATCGACTAGCCAGGGGTAGGGGAGGAGCACAGAGAGACAGGGCTCCTGGCAGACACAGAGGTTGTGATGGTGGTAGGGATGGAGGGAGAGATGGTAGAGATGGCAGGCATCCTCCTCCCAATGATGGTCATGATGGAGATGATAGAGGTGGTGGTCGTGAGGCTATCGATATAGGTGGAGCCAGTGGCAGTGGGCAGGGTAGGCGCCAGAGATTCAGATTTGTGGCTCCACTGAGAGAGCCTGGTCTATTTCTTACAGGAGAGCAGTAGTGATAGAGGCAGTAGGGGTCATAGGATAGACCACCAGATAGAGGATAGGACACATCTCAGGAGTAGGATACAGGTAGAGATGGAGATCCTTTGTCTAGATGTGAGTAGGAGAGAGCAGCTCTGAGCTAGGATTATAGCTTTAGAGGCCTGGGTGACTACTGCAGATGCCTTACTTGCAGACAGGGATATATGGTTGGAGATACTGAGAGAAGAGAGGGATAGGCAAGGTGAGATGCTCAGATCCGAGAGAGATGCACATGCCCAGACAGTAGTTTACCAGGGGCAGAGGGCACCTATTATTATGCCTTATATCATGCAGCAGTGCCTGAGGGTCAGAGAGCACCTTCTTTCTCATGATTAGCTCAGCAGTCAGAGGGGGCCATGCCACCTCTAGTAGCTCCTTTTGTACCACCTCCTCCTCCTCCTGATCAGGGAGAGGGGGCGGGGCAGAGTGGACATTGTGTACCATTTTTATGACATGTGTATTTTGAGATCATTTTTGTATATCTGGATCCTGCTAAGATCCACTTTTGTCTATGACATTCATACATGTATATCTGATTCATTTTGGCTCACTGATACTCTGATACTCTTTATGCATACTATTCTATATTTTGATCTATACCGTGTTGTGATATATGTATCTGATGCAGCTTCCTGATTCTGACACGTTTCATGAGTTCCCTTTGCTTTTATAGATGTGATAGATGTATTTTGCACATGTAATGATATCTTGGCCTCTTGATGAGTTAGATTTAGATGATGGCATCATGTTATGTATGCAACCACTGATATAAATATGTTCTAAATGGATGTTTTTTATTTTCTTGATGCAAATTTTAAAATGTATGGATGTACTTTAGGATGTGAAAGTAAAAATGCAATACGTGGATGCTTTGCTTTTAGGATTTCCCTGTTGCTTCTATTTTATGAATGCAAAATGTATGCTATGAATGTGCAATGATATATATATCAGTGATGTGGATGATGTAATTAACTTGGTGTTTAGAAGAAGATAGAAATCATTTTTGAGCTCAAAATTCCTTATGTTGTTATTTCTTTCATAAATGCATCATGCAATCTCTAAATGCAGCTATATGCAGACTCTTAGGACTTGTCACTGATTAGCAAATATTGTAAAAATTTTATCATCATTGGGCACTTTTTCAGAATGGATACCACCTGATAGTACAACCATCACCAATACCTATTGATATTATTAAAGTATGAATACTGTGTTTTATTGAAATGTCAGAAATAGACTTAGGCATCAAGGCATAGAAGCCAGGACAACAAAATAGTCATCTTCCTTTTATTATACCAAATTCTGCTTAAGGCAAGATATTGAACCTGCAATGACTTGAAAATTCATATCCCTAGGTACATTATGTTTCGTATACCTTAGTGAGAATCTGGATCAGAAAATAGACAAGGAGATTGTTTCAACCTCACCATAGTTTACACATAACAAAGATCAAGATATATGCGGCTATCCACCCATAGTGGCAGCTCTTACCATAAACATCCAAGTTAGGTGAAATTTATAGGATCATTTGAAACAATCACCACATACAGAAAACCAAGAAAATGTTATGCCCCCTGTCCTTGCAACTCTTTGTCTTTGCACAAATGTCATGGAGTAACTCGGAAGACATAACAAATCATCAATTGAGAATCATTCAAGATAAAATTTATAATTACTTAGATGCTCCTAGTTGAAAACATCATCAGGACATAAAAGAATCATAATCAATCCAATAGCAAACTGTGTGTTTAAGTAGTACATGTTCATTGATTTGTCAAACACAGTAAAGATTCATCAATCTGCAAATTGGAATTCAAGCAATATGGTGTTCCATGTCTGAGTACATCATTATTCCTATTTGCAATCCACTGTATGTCATAAGAATACCGTCTGTGTTAATGTCATAATGGTTGCATCCTTGTTTCGTGAACGTGACAGTGTAGGGAAAGTATCTAAGAATAGAATCGCATCAGGAAACAAACCATCTTATGATGACCTAGCAGATGCAACCTATCAGGCTAGAAAAGATGCCCCCAGTGCAGAATGACTATTCCCTAGAACCAAAAAAGATAGACAAATCCCAAGAAAGGATAAGGTAGTCGTAAGGAAACAAAGTCAGCATATACAATAGGTACAAACTATGAAGGCGTAGTATCAGTAGTGCATTGATAGATGGAGCGCAGAACACAAGTGACACCTGATTGCCAGGTTTTCACCACTTGGCAAGATCTTTTCTTTCTTTTTGCCACCAAGATGCCTGTTTTACCAGGTTTTCATCAGGGTACTTTTTCTCTTTTTCAATTTTTTTGTGCTATTTTTTCTTTTTTGAATGTTTTTGTAGTATCGAGGCACCTATTTGCTAGGTTTTCACCAAGGATACCTTTCTTCATGACTTTTTCCACTATTTTTGGACTTCTTCAGGATCAATTTTTTGAATGTTTTTGGTATTTTCTGAAAACTTTTCGTTGTACAGGCTTTGCTAGCCAAAAATTAAGCATAGAACCACTTCAAATGTAGAGTGTTGATAGGGTCTGGAAGAACATCTCCCTCAGGTGTAGCCAGTTGATAAGCTCCAGTCCCAAAAGTAGCAGTGATAACATAGGGTCCTAGCCAATTAGGTTCAAATTTTCCTTTCTGCTCTCTGTTAGGCTGATTCTTAGGATTCTCCTTTAGGATGAGATCTCCTTCTTCAAATTTGCATGGCTTTACCTTTTTACTATAACCTTTGGACATACGTGCTTGGCACACTTTCAGATGGTCGAACGCTTGTTTTCTGTGCTCATCTAGTAGGTCTAAAGAATTTATCTGATCGATGTGATATTGCTCATCAGTAACAAGACCTTGTAAAGATACCCGCAAAGATGAGATTTCAACCTCAAAAGGTAGTATTTCCTCAGTGCCATAGACTAGGGAAAATGGCATGGCTCCAGTTGGTGTGCAAATGCTTGTTCTGTAGGCCCATAGTGCAGGATTCAGTTGTAGATGTCAGTCCCTGCCAGACTTGCTTACAGTTCTGTGTAGGATTTTCAAAATATTTTTGTTTGATGCCTCAGCCTACCCATTACCTTGAGGGTAATATATTGAGGAGCAGTGTTGAGTGATATGGAACTATTCACAAAGGTCATCAATGTCTTGATTTTTAAATTGGCCCCCATTGTTTGTTACAATTGAAGAGGGTATCCCATATCTACAAATAATGTAGTTCAGAATGAACATAGACACCTATTTTCTAGTGGCTTTGATTAGTGGCATGGCCTCAACCCACTTCGTGAAATACTCAGTGGTCGTAATGATGAACTTGTGTCCATTTGAAGAGTTGGGATATATTTGTCCAACCAAGTCAAAGGCCCATTGTTGAAATGGCCAATGTGTTATGAAAGGAATAAGTTCTCTAGCAGGAGCATGGATGAGATTTCCATGTGTCTGACAATTATGGCATGTTTTTGAGTAGTGAATAGAATCTTTCTCCATTGTAGGCCAGTAATAGCCCACTCTGAGTAGTTTCTTTGCTAACAAAAAGCCATTCAAATGTGATCCACATACTCCTTCATGGACTTCTTTTAATGCAAGATCAGACTCTTCAAGTTCTAAACACCTAAGAAGTGTACCATCGAGACCTTGTCTATATAATTTATTAGTGATGAGGACGTAACGCAATGTTGTCCTAACTAAGGCTCTTTTCTCATTGCAGGATATATAATCAGGAACGGTTTGGTCAGTCAGATAAGCTATGATTCTGGCATATCAAGATTGGTTAGGGGCGTTTAAAGCATAGATGATTGTGTACTTAGGGGTGTTAAAGGCGGGGTAAGATAATTATTCCACCAGGAAGTCATAGAAAAATTGGTGTTCCTCTAGTTGTAGCATGGACACTAATGTAGCCATAGCATCTATAGCTTTGTTCTACGTTCTAGGTATATGTTCAAAAGCGATGCAGACAAAATATTTCTTTAAATCATCTACTAGTTTCTTGTAGGGCATCAATTTTTCATCTTTTGTCTTGTAGTCTCCATTGACTTGATTAATGATGAGCTGGGAATCACCATACATGTGTAGCTCTAAAATCTTCCATTCTATAGTGAGCTTGATAGCATTCACCAATGCCTCATACTCAAAAATGTTATTGGTGCATGGGAACATCAATTTGTAGGACTTTGGTATCTTGGAACCTTGAGGAGTTATGAATAGTACACCTGCCCTGAAGCCTTGTTGTGTGAATGAGCCATCAAAATACATCTTCCATGGATGTTTAGTTAGATGTGTGATTGTCTCATCAGGAAATTCAATCTTTAAAGGTGCAGTATCTTAAAGTGATGAGTCAGCTAATTGATATGCAAGGACCTGTCCTTTGATAGCTCTCCTTTCTACATACTCTATGTCAAATTCACTTATTTAGGACCCATTTTGCTAATCATCTTGTCAATGTTGTTTTTCTCAATAGATACTTGAGAGGATCAATCTTGGAAATAAGCTTTACTATATGTGAGAGCATGTAGTGTCATAATTTCTATGATGCAAAGGCGACTGCCAAGCATGCCTTTTCAATGATACTGTAATTGAGCTCATAAGCTACTAGTGTCCTGCTGATGTAATATATATCTCTTTCCTTCTTTGTTTCATCTTCTTGGGTGAGAAATACTCCTAGTGACGTAGTTGTAGCTTTAATGTAGAGGAGTAATGGCTTTCCATGAATGGGTGCCATGAGAATAGGAGGAGTAGCTAGGTACTCTTTTAGTTCTCTGAAGTTTGCTTCACAGTGTTCATCCCATTTGAAGGTGACCCCTTTATGTAGTAGCTTGGTAAAGGGTTGTGCTTTGTCTGCCAGTTGTGACATGAATCTTCAGATTGGTTGAAGTCTTCCTTGCAGTGTCCTCATTTGACTGATGTTTCATGGAGGAGTCATCTCAAGAATAGCTTTCACCTTTTCTAGATCTACCTCAATTCCTTTTACTGAAACAATGAATCCTAGGAGTTTTCTTGATTGGACCCCGAAGGTACATTTCTTAGGATTAAGCCTAAGTTGAAATTGTTCCATGTGATCCAATATCTTTCTTAAATCATCAATATGAGTACCTCTTTCTTTGGATTTAGCAAATGTGTCATCTACATAGTCCTCCATGTTCTTGTGCATCATGTCATGGAATATTGTTGTCATTGCTCTTTGATATGTTGCACCGGCATTCTTTAGCCAAAATGGCATGACGTTCTAGTAGAATGTCCCCCATGCACATGTAAATGCAGTTTTCTCTTGATCCTCAAGGGCAATTTTGATTTGATTATATCTCGAGAAGCCATCCATTAATGAATACATCTGGTAGCCTGCTATAAGATCTATGATCATGTCTATGTTAGGTAGAGGGAAGTCATCCTTCGGACATGCTTTGTTCAAGTCTCTAAAATCAGTACATATCCTAATAGATTTATCAAATTTAGATACGGGGACCACATTGGAGATCCACCCTGCATAGGCAATGACTCTGATAAATCCTGCTTTTAGCAATTTCTCTAGCTCTGCCTTCACTAGCAATGCAACATGAGGATGCATTTTTCTAAGTTTTTGTTTTATGGGCTTGATCCCGGGAGCTATAGACAAATGATGCATGATCAAATTAGGATCTAGTCTAGGCATATAAGTATAGGACCATGCAAAGTTGATTTTCTTTTCTTTGAGGAAGGCCTTGAATTGTTCCTTTTCTTGTGATGATAAAGATTGAGCCAAGTGAATGATTTGAGGAGATTTCATTGTGCCCAAGTTGATAGGTTCCATTGGTTCTATCAAGGCTAAAGATCTCTCCTGAAAATGTGCGGGGAGGATATCAAGAATCTCATCTTTTGGTGCCTCAGAGAGGTTTTCACCATCAAATGCGTCATTTATTTTTACTATTTTAGGGTCTGATACTACCACAAAGTGGTTTTCACCATCAGTCCTATTTTTCTTTTTATTTTTCATTTGTTGACTAAGAAACTTGATGTCCTCCATTGACATGTTCTCGCTCCTTGCACTAGTGGAAGAAGGGTAAGGTTCGCAAGCATTTAGGTAATAAGCCAAGGCATAGTCATTTGGAAAGTCAAGGATAGGAGTAGGATTTGTATGAGTCCAATCAATGAGGTCTGGGTTTATTAAGGATAAGGAATTGGACTCAGGCAAAAGGCAACATCATGTTAGCATCATGACTATTAACTGACAAGACATGATCTGTTAAGTTAATTTCATTGATATTTAGATCAATAAGAGTGAGATCGTCATAAAAAGGGTCATTGTTAGTCGTAAGTGGATCAAACTCTAGTGACTCATCCGTAGAAATGTTATCTTCATCTCTCCGTAGAAGGAGGCTACTTTCTTGTAGCCTATGAAATTCCTCTAGCCTTATGTAATTACTTGTTTCTTCATCAATGATGGGAGGAATGAACTACTCCTCTGCTTTAGGATTATCAGTGTTATTGGGAGTAGTGTTAGACTGTGGATGGGGAGCTGAGGGATCCATGAACATGTGAATTGTATCTACCTGAATGTCTTCGGTGGTGACAGATAACTCATCCCATTCATAGTCATGAGAGTCAGTGACCTCATCATTAAACCTGTCTAAGTATTCAGCAATGGTTATTTAATGTACCCGATTAGTTGTTTGTAGATCAAAGTGTGGTAGATCAAGTACATGTGAAATTGTGACCAATTGCCCCAAGTTAGGATGTAAATCCTGTTGCTAAGATGTACTTGTAGTGGCTGTTTCTATTCTTGGAATTTATAGACTATCCACTATAGGGTCTCCGACTTCTTGAATAGGAGGTTGTGTTATCAAAGGTGTGTGAACAAATTGTGGCACATCAAAGCTGGGTGTATACCGCTCCCCTTGATATTCAAGATTTTCTGTGTCAATATGCAATAATCTTTCATAAGTTCATGGTTGTAGTATTTTTTCATCTATTTTATCACTCTCTGTGTCAAAACCCGGCCTGTCTGTGGGAGTAGGTTTATTAGATTCAGTATTAAAACCCAATCCTATTTTATCTCTAGTATTCTAGAACTCCATGGATATAGGCTCAATAAGCCCTTGTCCTGTGTCATTAAGAGGTCTCTTTCCTTTGTATCTCATCTATTTAAGGACATCATATCCCTTTCCGTATTGCTCTGGGGATATCTCTACATGTTTAATCTCAGCTTCCACTGGTTCTCCTTTGTAAAGCCAGTCCAAGACTGTCTGTTCTTTTGTGTTATCTAAAGAAGATGTGGATACTTTTACCATGCTCGTGGCCTTGTGAATCTCTAGTTCTTTAGTAGCTACAGGTGTGAAAGATGAGGAGGGTTTTCCATAGGATCTTGGTGATTTTGGCAATTTTGTGAGTGAGGGAGTCGTATCCATTTTGTAATCTCCCATTCCTATTTCTGTGAGTTTCAAGGTTTTTCCAAAACTTCCCATGACCATATTTTTGGTAGTTTCAGGAGCAATCTCATCCATGGCCTCCTTGTTGTGCGGGGTCATACTACTTTCTTTGATATTGTTGCAAGTATAGTTAGCATCTACTGGAATTGTTACCTCCACCCCATTATGTGGGAACTTGATGCATTGGTGGAAAGTAGATGGTACCGCTTGCATTTCGTGAATCCATGGCCTCCCTAATAGTATGTTGTAGGCCAAGGGCAGGTCCAAAACTTGACATGCTAAATTCCTTTCAATTGGTCTGACTGTGATAGGTAGAACAATAAGCCCCTTGGAGGATCTTTCTTCCTCATCATAAGCTTTGATTATTATCTTGCTTCTGGAATCAATGGTCTGTTCTGAGAGACCTAGTCTTCCGATTAGATCAAGGGTACAAATATTTAATCTTGTGCCTCCATCTATCAACACGCGTCTAACACGGGATCGATGAATGAGGACTTTGATATGGAGAGGTTGATTGTGTGGATGTGTTAATGACTTATCATCCTCTTCAAAGAAGGATAGGTAATGCGGTGTTGAAATGTGATTGACCATTGCTTGGAATTTGTCTATATCTAGGTCTTTTGGGACATTTGCAGCATGTAGGGCTTGTTCTAAGATCTCCCTATGCACTGTGGATATTTTGAGTATCTCAAAGATGGAAATTTTGGCAGAGGTTCATTGCAATTGGTCTACCAAGTCATATTTTTCTCTAGGAATAGTAACCACATGTTTTGAGGCTGGTTTGGGAATAGTAACGATAGGAACCTTGGGTGTTGATGCCAGTTTGAAGAGGAACTAGGTCCCTTGATTGTGATGTGCGCTTGGCTCCTTGTCACTGCATTTGTTTGGAAAGAGGTATCTTTAACACCTTTGATGGTGATCACATTAATAGATTCGGTTTTAATGTCTAGCATATTGATCACATTGTCACTTTTGGAATAGGTGTAGTTTACCTCATTACTCTTCCCTTTATATGTTTCTCCTTGATTGTAATTAGGAAAGGGTTTGTTGAATGTTGTATGATCCTCGTTAGTAGTGTGTCCATCTACTTTGATCTTTTCTCCTTCAATGAGGTCTTGAATGAAGTGTTTGAGCTTGAGGAAGTTGTTTGTCTTGTGTCCCTTGTTTTTGTGAAAGACACAGTATGAGTTATCATCCCACCATCGGGGTTTGACCATTCGTTCCCATGGTTTGGAATCTGGAATAGTGAGAATTTTTTTGTCCACCATTGTATTCAAAATAGTCTCGAGAGGCTCTCCCAAAGGAGTGAATGTTCTTTGAGGTTTTGACGTCCATTGCTGACCCTTGTTATTGTCATTGTTTGCTTTGGGGATGGGAGTTGTTACCTTGGTTTCTTTTCTTTCTTGCATACCTTTGGTTAGATTGAATACCTTAGGTTTAGGACCAACATTGGATGCGTCTACTACGCCATCGTTAACAACATTCTTGTTCTATTTCCACCATTTAGGTTTAGAGTTGGAGTTGTTGGTCTTGTTTTCATTTTGGAGGGTGATCTCTCCCCTTTTGACCATGAATTCCTCGATACGGAGGGCATTTTTAATCATTCGGTCAAAGCTTGTTGAATCTTGCATTTGCAATGCATAGTTTAGTTCAGGGATCAAGTTGTTAATAAAGATTTCTATTTTCTCTGATTCAGGAATGGCCCTTGAATATCGTGCAAAGATCTTCCTCCATCTTTGTAGGAAGTGTGTAAATGATTCACCGGTCCTCTGTTTGGTATTACATAGGTCCATCATGGTTACATCATGTTGTATGTTATAGGAGTAATGTTGGATGAAGCATTGAATCAGCTCTTCAAATGTTTTGACCTTTGGGTTCAGTTTTGAGAACCATTCCATGGCAGTGCCTCCTAGACTTCCTGGAAATAGTCGCATGAGGTATGTGGGTTCATGCATATATTCTATGCTTAGAGCACAGAATTCTCGGACATGATCATGTGGGTTCATTTCTCATGTGTACTTGTCATACTTTGGTCTTTCCATGTTAGGAGGAAATGGGACCATAGTGATACTTTTGTCAAAAGGAAATGGACAAATGGTGTCCATAAAGTATTTTGATTTGGGTGGAGCTTTCTCTTGTTTGAGGTTTGTGAGCTCTATCTGCATCTGAGTAAGCTATTTTGGTAAGAATAGATATAGGAGTTGGCACCTCCTTTGCTCTAATTTTTTCCACGTCATAGTCTGAGGGTAATTTTACACCGAAGGATGCTAGGTGTAGGAAGTACTTTTCTTTGTCTTCATCAATCATTTTCTCCATTATCTTATGGAATCTCTTGCTCTGTTTGAGTTTTTCATATTCTTTTTCATCAATTTCATTCTCACTTCTAGATTCAAATAAAGGACGGTCGAATGTGGGTTCTTCCTCCTCATCTGTATCTTCAGGATTTTTGCCATTGTTATATTCTTCAAAAGCCTTACTCCATCCATGAACATCGTTATCCATTTGTGGAGAGTCAAGATCGAGTAGGGAAAGACGAGATGTTTCTCCTTGAAAGTGTGGCATTTTAGGAAGCACTTTAGATCCTTTAGATTTGTACTTGTTGTGTCTTGTGTTAACCATGAAGTGATTTCTCAACATTGCCAATGTTTCCCAATAATGCAAGTGAGAGTTTCAAACCGTTTAAGTGGGTGTGTCTAGGTAGACGTAACTGTTTGTTGGTGGATGTAAATGATTCCAGCATCTGAGGGTTAGAATTCCCTGATAGTGAGCTGGGAACCAATTTGTTGGTAGAAAGTGGGTAGACCACACATATTAAACTGATCGTGAAAGACCGATTAAGCATGTAAGGTAGACATTTTGAAAAAGTTTTGAAATTTCAACAGGAGACTAGAAGAGACAACAAGAACCAGCTAAAGAGAAAAAAGGGTATCCTAATCAACTGAGACTTTCTAAGAATTTATTTTACAGATGCCCACTACCCTGAATGTGAGCTCCTAGATGCGAGCCTCTGATGAAACAGATGCAAGCCTAAATCCTAAATGTGACTGGTTGCTGACCATATGTGAGCTAGTATACCGGATGCGATCTTAAATACCAGATGCAATTTGGGAAATCTGGGATGTGATCTTATGATGTCTTTGTCAATTTGGTTCAATTCTAAAAAGTACATTTTCAAAGTGCGTGAATTTGCTTATTTCCAGATTGTGTTAAGAGGTGTCGTAATGTGTAAAAAACAATTGTACTCCAGGGTTTGAAATTTGTTGATTGTTTTGAGGAGCTTATCTTTTTAATGGCTTTTTGAACATGTCAAACATATTTGCATTGTTAAGGAGGTAAAAAAAACACATATTTTTCCTATTTTCTAGGTGGAGGATGAAAATCTTTGCTTGTTGACTTAGGTACACACTCAAATGCTAATCAGAATATAGCCATCACCAAGCACGCAATGGCTTGAGTCATGATGTTGTATTAGCTGACTCCAAATGCAAGTGAGGGCACAATATGATGAGTGTCTTGGGGAAATTACTTTTTGCCTTGTACAAAGATTATCACCCTTTTGGGGGTGAATCAGGAGTTCTTTCAATTGAAGTTGTTGTAGATTATTGGGTAATCCATTCGAAACCGTCCCCCATAGAATTGCACAAGGCAAAATTCAAGCATATAGCCCTATGAGTACCTAAATATATGTAGTCTCACAAGCAAGATTCAAGCGGCTCCACTCTACATATACCCAAATATGTTCAAGGAATGATGTCAAAATTCCATGAACAAAACCGGTTCCGTCTTCTGAGGCTTTAGCCTACGAGGAAGAAACTATTTATAGTGAGTTGGAAGGGTTGGCGTAAAACCTATCCTCACTTGGGTCATTCCCAAGAGATTTTTTCCTCAACCGGTAGGCCCTCTACTATTTAATAAGCATACAAAGGATTGGCAAGCTTAGGATGTCTAGATTTTTGATTCTTCAAAAGAAGAAGAGCATACTCTCCTAATCCATGTCATTTTCTCCCAGAACACATAAAACAATGTTCATTCCTTCAAGCTATGTTGAGCTTGATTTAGGCATTCCTATTTTAAAGAAAACAGAATTGCTTGAAAAGGAAATTTTTCCTTGTTCAATTAACCACAATGTTTTAGTGAGTTTGATTGTTCAATTTCTGATCCAAAAAGAAATTATACGATTGAACTTGTTCTTTGAACCGCAATATTTAGTGATTTGTGTTGTTTATTTACTGATCCAAAAAGAATTAAGTGATGTATTTGCTTGTTCAGTTAACTGCAAATTCTGTTCAATCCATAAACTGAGGTATGAGTTTTTGATTTTCCTTAAAAGGAAAAGAGCATAATCCTCTAGTCAGTTTAGTGATAAATTGGAAAATGTATCTTAATTTAGAAAGCAAGTAAATAGAGGTCAAGATGGGGGTTGGGCAACCTGAAAAACTAGGTTAGTTCGCTATGTAGCAAATCCCACAAAAAACCTTCAAGAACACCTTGCAAACAATTGTTAGGCTGCAAAACATTAAAAACACAACTTTGTTAAAATGTTAGAGTTAGGCAAATGAAGTGTGCAAACTTTTTAACCAGATGCGAGCCTAAAAATTCACTGAATGCGATGCAGTATTCTGTATGAGATCCTTCTTACTAGATGCGACGGTATGCTCCCCAGATGCAAGCCTGAACTAAAAATGATTTGGGAAATCTCGGATGCGAGCCTCGTTTTCTACGGTGCGATGGCGTATCCTGAATGCGATCCAAAATGATTAGAAATGATCCTGTAATAGAATTTTGGGCATGCAAATTAGTGAAAAAGTGATTAAAAATGAGGCCAAGTTAGAAATCGGGCCCCACAGTGGGCGCCAAAAATGTGTGTATATTTTGTTCCTGATAAGAGAGACACAACACTTCAATAGATCATTGCATTAGCTCAAAAAGGTTAGATAAGCATGTAAAACCAACTAATATCGACCTATTGACTTCTAACTAAGAAGAGTGTGATTAGTAACATAATAGCCCTTAGATTATGCTACTATCAGTGACATATACGACTTAGCATGAAGGATTTTAGTTTAAAACAAGCTAAATGATGAGAAAACATGCATTCTAGCTCTAAGAATGGAAATAATAACAATGTAAAAGCATGAACTATGAAGTGAAATATGAATCTAAGTTTAATCTAACAGCATAACAATGCATTTACAATATGAGATGAAGGCTTATTTACTCTCAAAAATGGCTTCTATTTATAGAAGAATGAGGAGAGAGAGGGGGGACAAGGTGCATTAATGAGTTGAAAAACTCATTAATGGGTGTGTAAGAAGAAATAAATGCCAAAAGCATTTAATAGGCATGGGGGAGACATGGGCTTAAGGCATCTTCATTAATGAGGCATTAATGAAAGCCTTAAAGAAGCATGGGAAGGGTGTAAGGTTCAACTTGGCAAGTTGGTCCTTTAGGAAAGTCATCCTTGAGAAAGTTGACTTTCTCAAGTGGGTTGAGTTGTTAATCATTCCTTAATGGAATGTGACAACATTAGGAGGTGGGTTAGGCTAGAATTAGGATTAGAATTAGATTAGCAAGGGGGAATAGGTTGGGATGCGTTAGAACCCAGGGTAGAAGTGGTTGAGATAGGTTAGGTTGGGGTTTAGGGGAATATTAATTAAATGAATTAAACTTATTTAATTCATTCAAAAACATAGGAATTAATTATTTAAGCATTTTATTGCTTTTTAGTAATTAAGGGGACTATAGTCATTTTAATTAAATTAAATTAGACTAGGGGAATGGGTTCATTTGAAAGTGGGTAGTTGATTTAGGGGTTTATTTAATTCCTTTATAATTAAATACTATAGCCGTGTTTGATTTTGATTTAATTGAATTGGTTTGAATTGATTTGAATTGTATGGCTATAGTAGTTAATATAACTCAGTGATAAAAATTACCTAGGACATTAAATTGATTTGAAGAATTAGGCCAAGTAGTAACAGAGTCGTTTGGACATAATCGAGGGTATGATCACACTTAGGGAAAATAGGGTCCATAGTCGGAATAGACCAAATTTAGGTGGTTACACTGTGTATTTCAATTTTTTTCATATTTCATCAAGAATTCCTATTTCACTTGGTAATAGGGGGACAAATGGGTGCATTCTTGTTCTCCTTCCCCTCTTTGTCTTTAATATTTTATCTTTTTCCAGTAATTCCTCTTGAAGGTAGATGTCTTGTACACAAGAACTCTTCCTTTAAAGCATCTCTTCCCACAAGTGAAATATCCTTCATGATTATCTATTTTATTAGCTCATAAGAGTCAACACTCTTAGCTAAGTTCATGGCATACATTGTTGTTTTAAGGATATCTCCTTTTTTATTGGAAGTAGGTATCATTGATTCTCTTCCTTATGATTTATCCTACATTGTCATCATAAGGAAGGGGCATACACACAGCCTCCCTTTTATATATTACATGTAGTTTTTTTTTTCTTTGATCCATAGAATGATCATCTTTTGTGGATTCACATGGATTTTTTCCATAAAGACTAATCCCTAGACATGGATTCATGCAGAATTTATAAGGCTAATCCCTAGAAAAGGATTCATACATAATTTACAAGACTAACCCTTGGACATGGATTCACACAAAATTTCCATGAGACTAATCCCTAGACATGGATCTATAAGGAAATAATGGCTTCCATAAGATTGGTCCCCTCAAAACCACCTTGTGCGCAAAACAAATCTGCCACATGTGCAAAATAAAGTCACTTTGTACAAAAAAAAAGTTGCCCCGTGCACAAAAAAATCCACCATGTGCGCCAAAAGGTAAAAGTTTACTAGCATAACAGAATTTGCTAAACAATTAACTCTCTCTCTCTCTCTCTCTCTCTCTCTCTCTCATGGTTATGATAGTAGGTTAGAACATGGAGTTCATATTGTTTCTAGTGATGCCCTTCTTCTTCCTATGTGATCATTTGTGCTCTTGCAATATATTTCCATACACGATATTAGTGGATGGGACATTTTCAATCGAGGTCTCTCTCACTAGTTGATTTGGATTTTTGTTTAGTACTATCCCCTTTGTGTGTCTTTTTGTCTTTTTTCTTTTTCTTTTTGCATTGTTTTCATTCCCTTGTGCATGGATGTGGAGTTAATATCCTTAGTTTGGGGCTTACATCCTTAAACTTAGTGTTGTCTTACCTCTTTGTGATTCACCTATCTCTCTCTTTCATCTCATTCTCCCTTCTTTCTCTTCCTTTACCATGAACATGTGCTTGTCTCATACTCCCGCTAAAGTGGGGGCTAAATATACCATCCTAAAAAGTAAGCTCTTAACTTGTGCTCATTTTGGGATCATTTTGGGCCCACTTTAGTGTGTTCCTTATGGTAGGACCTTATATTACACATAAATGCATAATTGATTCCGATATAGGTCCTCCTCCTTAAAAATTAAGGTTGGCTCCAAGTTCTATGCATATTTTCCCATTTTCCCCTCCATTCATAATGCATTTCCCTCAGTCATTTTACATGCATTTTACATCTTGGAAGTTGCCCTAATTTCTTGACAAACAAAGGCTTTCAAAACTCCCTTTTTACACACAACCCTAGGTCCTGGGATTGCTTTACCAAAGTCTTCCTAGACAAGGTTGACTTGGGTCGGCCTTGTCCTAGGGGATTTTCAATTAGTGGACTCTGGTCCCTATGCAAGGTTATTTCTCCTATGTGCTTAATTATGGTCGGCCTTACAGAATCTGAGCCCCAAAATGTCTATAAAAGGAGGCCTCTTCCTCTCATTTTCACATCATGATCTTCACGCAAGCATTATTGAGAAAAATATTATGCATTCAAGAGATTAAAGTGCAAGAAAACATCCATTGAAGGCATTCAAGGCATTTCCTTCCATTAGATTTTTCTCTTCTCCACATTAGACACCAAGAAAAGGAGTTTGACATCAAAGAAGGAGATCTACTTTTCTACATCAAGTCTTCCTCTTCTTCTTCCATTCAACATTGAGGAAAATTACAACATCTAGTACATGCGGTTTTATCTTACATGATTTATTTTTGGTTTTGTGTTGAGACAAATCTATTGCATCAATATTATTGATCACATATTGAGATACAATTGCATCTACATGACCTATGATATACTCTATTATTTAGATCTAATCTCTACTACATGTCAGCATTCTCTCAATTACATCTATTTCATTTCAAGGTTAATTCCTATAGAGGGGCTTGGCGAAGGAAAGCCCCTACCCACAATAATTTCCCCTTCTTTTCTGTGTGCAGGAATACATGTCAGAGCTTTAGATATAGATTTTTAGAGTCTCAGAACCAGTTACAGGTCTGCTACAAATTCCACCAACTTTTTTGCCTTCAAGACAAGGCCAACTTTCTGGGAGAAGGTCGACATGAGTCAACATTGTCCTAAGGATCTACATTTTTCATAGCTAGAAGATACAAGTCATAGTATTCCAAATCTAGAACATTTTTTTTCTAACAGCACAGTGATAGTCAACTCTAGATATGCAAATTCAGCCTTCTCCTTCTCACTTAAAGGTAAATTCATTCTTCCTAATCATTTTTACATATCATCCTCCATCACAAAAGGAATCCACCAAACAAAACCTCCACCCCTACATTTTGTGTGGATCATAAATTTGTGCCCTTACTCTCTTGGTTGTGCAAATAGAATTCACCTTGTAGGGAGTTTGGTATTCCAATGTATATGAAATTGGTGGTCTATCATTGATAACCATTTTCCACATTACATAAGTATTATTGAGAGAAATCATTATGGTGTCAAAATCATTCTAGATTCAAGATATCATGGTTGAAGAAACCTGTAAGAGCGTAGACTCTGTATATTTTTAGTAAAATTTATTTACTATAATACAAATTATATGTGTTTTGGTGTGGTGGTTTTTTTCCTAAAAGGTTTTTTCCATATTAAATCTTCTGTGTTATGTATTTTTTGTTTAAATCTAAAAATCATTTTTTGTGTGTTTCTTTTATTTGTAACATTTTTCAGAGGTTTACAAAGAAATTTTCATTAGCTCACCTATGAGATTTGCATTAGGAAATTTGTTGCCTCTCCTCTACTTAACATTCACTAAGTCCCCAAGAAAGAAGGAAGAATCGACATTTTTGGGGGCACTAATCACCATAGGAGAAGTATGGGATTTCAAAATGGATTGGAAGGAAGAGGGCTTTGGTTATTGATTTGTGAATTTTTTCTAAGAAGTAAGAATTTCACACATGACAGGGATTGGATCTAATTTACAAGCCAATGGAAGTTTCTGATCCAAGATTGTAAGAAAATCCCCAATAGTAGTCATCCCATTTTAGACTGAAGCTAAGGGGTCAAATATAGGCTTGTGAGGAGGAGAAACAACTAAGTCCTAACTCTCCAATATCAAACTAGAGTAGAGGACGTAGATTTTTTTTCCAACCCCAACATCTACACAACCACTTCCCTTCTTAGATTCAAATCGATCCTTTCATTTGGTCAAGCCCAAGTCTCTTTAGCTTTTTATATCTATGATTGCAACTTTAACCCATCCACTCCAACAACTACACCAAAACCATCATCATTTACATTTTATGAACTCCTAGACTTCCTTCACACATATTTGTAAAACCCTAGCCTTAAACAACAAATTCACATTCAAAACTTGTACCCAATAAAAAAACATGAAACTCTTATGTACTGCTGGCAACGGGCACCAGGGGAGCACTCATCCAATGCACACACTGAACAAACCGTCCATCATAATAGAACAGTTGAAAAACCCTAGCCCAAGTCATACCATCGCTTACACAAGATGCCAAATTATTATTGTTGCTAGTATTTTTTATCCTTGATATAATTATTTTGTAAAAAAAAAAAAAAAATTATTTGTTCTCAAATATTTCATTTTATATCTTCATTATACAAATCTTAATCTTGTATTTCAATACAACTAGTATTTTATATCTTTCATTTAATTAACATTAAACCTAAATTCAATTATAAAGTCAAAAGGTTTTTTTAATGATTGCTCTCTCTTTGTAAAATCTCAATTTTACTTTGATATCTATAATATTTCATTAGCTCATGTCATTTTTATTTTATTTTTTAATAAAAGGTTTTATTTCTTCACAAAAATGAAATAAATTTGTAAACTCTCAATTTTACTTTGATATCTATAATATTTCATTAGCTCATGCCACTTCTATTTTATTTTTTAATAAAACATTTTATTTCTTCACAAAAAAAAAGAAATAAATTTGTCATAATGAATATAATTATGTATAATTAAATAATATTTAAATTATTTAAAATTATTAAAAAATAGAAAAATTTATTTTATTATATAAAATTAGTGTTTCAAAATTATAATTAAAAAATTAATTTAATTTATGAATAAAATTTTAAATACAATTATATATATATATATATATATA
>MU227587.1:3305705-3317366 GCA_018584345.1 Thuja plicata | reverse complement strand
TATGTATGTATGTATGTATGTATGTATGTATGTATGTATGTATGTATGTATGTATGTATATTTTTATGGAAAGTGCTTCAAGAAAAGGGCTAGAAGAGTAAGTAAGCAATATCAAAGAAATCAGGTTTTTCCCTAGGTCAGTACTCTTAAGAAAAAAATTCCCAATGAGGATTACCTAGAAATAAATGTGAATCCTGGGATACCATGGACCTTTGGAAGAAGTTGTGGGAGTGAGAGAAATCTGAAATTCTGAAGGCAGTCTAGGATCAAAAAATAGAAAGATTTTAGCAAGTCGGGGATTAAATATGTCGAGATACAAAAATAAAGGGGAGAGTAAAAAAATGAATGATCCCTAGCATCGGGAAAAGGACGTACTAGGTGGATTTCCTGAAAGGTCGATGGCATTCAAAAAATGTGAGATTCAGGAAAACCAATATCCTGAATTCCAAAGATATGGAGGTTATTTCGTGCAAGCAGCAGTGTCTAATATTTTCTAAAAATTTAAAAAGAAACTAAGAGGATGCATTAAAGGGACTGGCTCATGTAGGTAGGGGGTGGAAGGCACTGAATCCCCAGGAAGTTATTATCATCAGAAGCTCTAAATTTTTCAAGGGTGAAAATTTAAATATAGGACCTTGAACTGGATATTTGGAATGTGTCCTTGAAATCTTCTAAGAAACAACCTGTCAAGACCCTGATTGCCTATCATGTATAAATGTTATATGCATCTAACCACTAACTCATACAGAGTGACCAAACCAACATTTAAATTGCATGTTAATGAGTTTTGAATACAGAGAATAAAAGTGTCGACTTTAGTGACATAGAGATTTATAGTGGAAGGTAAACCTAAAATTGTATCCCAGAGTTTTTCTAAAAAGGAAAGAACCAGAGGAGAAAATCAACAAGGCAACACCATCAAAATTATGTGCGGAAAAAATTCAATACTTTGAAGATGGCCCTAAAATATTTTGGCTGCGACCATCTGAATGGTGTTGATAGCGTTTGGAAAGATATTGGTGATACTAAGTTTAATTTTTATGACTTATAAAATTTGTACAAAAGAGTACATACCCCACCCTTATACCCCATAACATAGAAGTTGGTTGAGAGTGGGTTAATCCAAGTGGTTGGTATTCCTATTTCCATCTAGGACCCAGAAATGATAATGGAATGCATTGCCCGATTCAAACCTGGTAGTTGGCAAATAAGGAATTCAAATAATGAAGTGTTGGTCACCTTAGATAGGAAATCAATGCAGAATTTCTTTGGCCTACCAACCAAAGAAGAATATACTGAATGGGACTTCTCAATGTATGCATCATATTTTAATGATAAGAAATCATGGTGGAGAGGTGAGATGTCAGCCGATTGGTTTCTAGCCAGGAGGGCACCAAGCTCCAAACTCCCAAAGACACTATACAGAACCAATCTCAAACGAGAGATTATGGATATAGTGGTTCTACTACATCATCTAAGGGGGGATGAGGATTCCCTAAATTTTGAGGAGTGGTGGTATTTCATCGTATAGACTATTTTTGTGGAGAGTAGATATATTGACTGGGCTCAACTGCTAAGTGACAAGTTGATCGAAATGCTTGTTATATATAAACGTGCATCTTCATTCTATATGTCTTCCTATATCATTTATGCCCTGACTTGTATACATAGCTGGTTTGGCCTACCTAGCTCGGAAGAATATGTGGAGGATATACAAGTATATGACTTCTATTCATGTTTGTAGATGCATAATAGTCACAAAATTTTTAGGAGGGTGAATGATGCTTTCACCATGAGAGTATGCAGGGAACTATAGGGATACCCTGACTAGAGAATTTCCATGGAGGCTTCATTGGTGATTACTACCTATGGTAGCCCACACAATTCTTTATATTTACTTACTTTAGGATAGGAGCAACTAAAAATTACCCTTATAAGTTACCAAGATATCCAGATGATAAGATCATCCTGGTAGAGCTATGTAGGTAGGTCATTGAGGTTAATACTAGGTATAGTGAGTGTCACAAAGAAGGAATATGATTTCCTATTACAGTTGGGGCATATACATGCTCATCCAACACCAATGCCCTTAACTTGATAAAGAGTGCTAGAGAAAAGTATACATTTGAGAAGTAGAATGTGCTTCGAACCCACTTTGACACTATAAGTTATGTCAAGGATAATTTACAACTAGGGCCTTCATTCTACCATATCCCCTTCTTACAGGACTATTGGGAAAATAGCAGGGATGATTTTGACATGAGGGAGTGATCCTAGTCCTGACTCACTGTTGAGTAGGTAAGACTCTATGGCATCAATATTGATGTGGAGGGGGTGTTTGAAGATGGGACGGATATACTATCTCTACATTATTTGGGTAGGATAAAGGGAACCCCTCTAAATCCCATCATATTTGAAGGGCCAAAGATAGATGATCTCAACCTAAGGATGGCTCCCATCCTTAAGTGAACAATAGAGTGAGTAAAATGGAAACAGATAGGTAGGCGAGGGGAAAACTCTACAAAACCCTTTCCCACCCCAATATAGATCCCAGCCTTAGTTACCGGTAGAGTAGCCAAATCAGGGTCACTGAACCAAAATTAATCTCAAGCAACAGGAAGGGACGATTAGTCTCCTGAGAAATTCCATAACATACCAAGGACATGCAGAAGCGGTTCATTACCAATTATTAACCTTGACCCGCAAGAAGGCCCTGAGCAAGGAGGAGAGAAAGTCATGGTTTCCCAGGGGGATCCTCAAGATAAACCACAAGAGATTTCGTAGGGAGAATGGTCTTTGGGACCCCAAGGAGATACTCAGAAGGAGCACATTAGCCCCTTCCCCCACAAGGTGCCTCACTTTTAATCCCCCTCTATAGCTTTGGAAACTCCTCTGATAGTGTGGAAGTTATTTGATATAGAAAGTCTAGCCACAGCTTCAGGAATTCTATCATCACCTTCGTGGATAGAGAAGACAATCGAGAGAAAAATAAAAAGAGAAGAGGACAAAGTACCTCTAGGTGATTTGAAAAAGATTGTCTTATATTATTTTTAGTAATCTCATAATATTAGAGTAGTAATTTGGTATGTTTGGTTGAATTAGCATTCATTTTTTTTCAAAAAGGAAAGTGCAAGTATTCATTTTAGTGATTGTACATCATTTAGTTAGGGGATTTTCACCTACCAACATTGTAAAACTACACTACTAAGTAGTGGACTTGAAGATCACACAGATGTGCCCAACCATCAAAATAACAATTAAGGTGTCAAAATCTACAAAGATGTTTCTTTCTATGCAAGATTCAAATTGAAGTGAAATTTAGGTTGGAAAACCCATTGTAGGTTGTCTAGTACTAACCTATGTGTCCATCACGAATATATGACATCTATAAATAGTAGCATGTGTGTCCATCACAAATATATAACATGTACAATTAATATTTTGAGCTTTAATGTATTGATTGACCCTTATGTCTTTCTCCTATAAATGGGATCCTTTATGTATATTTACAAAAGAGTGTGCATATAGCATTGACTTAATAAGAAACAATTGTTTTTCAAAGTGATTCCTAACTCATTTTTTCTCATCATTAGTTGGTATGTGTATGTTTTTTGGTTGATTATTGTATCATGATTTATTAAGATTTTTATATGTCGTAAAAACCATATCAATCTGTTGTTTTCTTTCTATAATATCTATCCAATTTTTGGTCCTCTCTCAACAAAATAAATATAGGCTTATGAGAAAAGAAAGTTTTAAAGAACCTGAAACCTTTACAAAAAATAATTATAGATGTTCAGAACAACCCCCATAGAAACAATGAAAAGATATAGTAAAAGAACTATAAAAGACTAGTTGGTAGCCTATACAAAAAGCCAACAAACCTAACACCAGGAAACTGACAACAAACAGACAGAAAAAATCAAAAGAAAAAGAACACCAGAGAAGAGGACTAGAAATTCTTTAGCACCTCAGCCACTTCGATCATAATGAGATCCATATTAAATGCTACCGACTTCAGCTCCTCAAGATCTTTGTCATTCTTGGCACCTTTTTTCTTGGTGTTGGATCTTGTCCTCTTTCCTAGCCTCAAATTTTCATCCACAGCGTCCTTGTCCACATCAATTTCTTGAGTGCCCTTCTCCTGCTCCAACTTACCAACCAAATTTTTGACATGCTCTGCAAAATATTTTAGAATTTTATAGCTCTACTCCCCAATCTTTTTCAGGATTTCCTCCACTTTGTCCATTTTAGTCTCCATAGTCACCATTTTTTGATCCATGTTACTATCCTTCACATGGATTTCCACCTGGGTGAGAATAAAGTAATCTTATTCTCAATAGTCTAGAATTTGGATTCTAAGGAGTCCATATCTTCAGCATGCCCAATGGCTTTATTCATCTTGTCCATACACTTTGGGAAGGATTTGTCTTTTCCAAGGCCCATAGACTCAATAATTTGAAGGAAAATAAGAAATTCCCTCACATCCTTCTTTAGTTGCAAATTATCATCAATGATACATTCAATAGTCTTGTTGAAACTCCTCACTCTTGGCTTACCTATCAAGATGGAAAGAGTTTCCTGAATCACATTATCCTTCAACAGATCCTCTTTAAAATTCCTGCTACCATAATCCTGATCCATAGGGTTCTTACCACCCATTTCCTCCTCCCCAACATCTTTCACATTTTCCTCCTAAGCTACAGCTTTATCCTCAATGGTTTTAATCTTAGCGGTATGAGATTTCTTCTTGGTTGAGTAATCTACTCTTCCTCTTCCGACTCAACATAATCATCCTCCTCATCATCAAAAGAGGAATCCATCACAATATGAGACATTTTCCCTCTCAGCTTGGGGCCCTTCTTTGAACTAGAAGCCTTAGCCATTTTCTTTGGAGTCAACTTGTGATTTCCTTTAATATCTTTACAAGAGTAGTCCAAGTCAGACATAATATCACTCTCTGAACCCTTCCCCACAAAGAAGTATTCATTAGCATCTTCCTCCTCCAAAGTATAGTTCTAAGATGAGAGATGATCTATCTACTTCTCCTTGAGGTGTTCGTAAATGAGCAACATCAAACCCTAATGCATAGCACGATCTCCTTGTGGGTTTTCCTTATTTTCTTTCATGGTAGCATTCATGGAATAGAGTAAATTATAAGGCAGAGAAATTTTATCCACATGGAAGAAATGGTTAAGAAGAACAAAGTGATCATAATAAGCCCTAGTGTACCTTCCATCAAGGGTAACATAATTCATAATATCATAAATAACTTTGTGCCAAAGGCTCTCAATTTTTTTTGGAGAGTAATAGGTATTAGCAGACTTTGCCAGTTTCTTTTTCTCCTTTTTAGTTTCGGGAAAACATTTGATAACTCCCTCTATCAGCTTACAATCCCTATAGATCTTACTTCCATCATGAGGTGGACCAGTAATTTCAAAGATGAGGGCTTCATCTACCTTAATAGTCTGGTTTCCATAGTCAAGCTACCCTTCTTCTAGTGTTTCAGAAAATGTTTGGTAATGGAAGAATCCTTACCATGCAGCCTCTCCATATACACAGTTAAACCACCTTCCTTAAGGATGTCCTAGAACTCTTCCTTTCTCCTCCTATCCTTGCATGAGATCAGATCCATTCTTTTTCTATTGCCTCCCATTGCACTATAAAAGCCTCTTCGGTGAAGGTTATTTGGCACACTAGATATCTTTAGTTTCTTCTTCTCGAAGTAATTTCATAAGAAGCCAAACAACAGAGAAATAGCCAAAAATAACCGTGAAAGTGTGCGTGATAATAATATCACTGCACATCAAATTACAGTCGATCCCTACTTAAATAATAATGGTTATTAATAACCCTTGTCATTTTATAATTCATTGCTTGGATATGATATTGACATATTGCATGCTATGAACTTTATCACTAAAGATTAGTGATTTCACCTCATACGAAAAATCATCCTCTCCTTTCCATTTCCTGACATCATTTCGCATCACCACCACATTGGAAACCCAGTTAGCCACTCCATTTATCTCCCTATAACCATGGGTAATAATACAATTATCAAAATTTCCAATTATATCCTATGAGGCCTTAATAATATTTGCGATAGTCTATGAGGGGTCACATTTTTTTTAGGCATTTAACAATAATATTTGAGTTCCCTTCAACCCAAATATTTATGCATTCCCATTTCTTAGCTAAGAGAAGACCTTGATAAGCCTCCATAGATTCCTCCTTATGATTAGTTAGTCCCTAAGGGAACAACAACAATCTCAATACAATTGTCTCCCTCATCCCTTAGAATAACACCACAACCTGCATGCCCTAGGTTTCCTTTAGAGACCCCATCAAAATTGATTTTCATCCAACCCTTAGGTGGCACTTTCCAAATTGTGTCTTCCCTTTTGGTAGTGAAATTATTCTTCGTATATCTTCTTCTAAGCTTCCACTTTTTTAATATTTCTTCATCCATCTTGCTAGTAGGAAAATTCAAACCTCCCATAATATACATATTCTCAAGAATAACTCTTTGAATACTTTGGAAAACAAAATGCATTGGAGACCACTTATCCCTAAAAATTATATCATTCCTTTCCTTCCATATACCCCACAAAAAATGTGGCATAGAGATTCTCCATAGAGTTTTTATAGAGGGTTTTTTTGAAGGAATTTTCCATGAAGAGTAGAAGATTTGAATTTCCTTAGGTAAAACCCATTCCATATTAAACATGTCCAACAGACTGGACCATAAAGAGACAACAAAGGGATAGTGGATGGAAATGTGTTCTACCATCTCTTCATCCTAGCAGCATAGAGAATGGTGATTAGGAATACTAAAACCTCTTCTTTTCAAGTTGTCAATAGTTAGGATCTTATTCTGCAGTAATATCCAAAAGAACATGTTAATCTTAGGAGTAAGACCTTTAATCCAAGCATTGGACCACCATGTGGGGTCTTCCTGATTTATAGACGTTGTATTGATTGTGGAGGAAGTGGTAAAGCATCCTTTAGAATTCATCTTCCATATCAAAGTATATTTTTCTTCATTAAGAATCATGGATAACAAATGTATTTTGAGCTGAATCAAATTGGAGCTAATAATCTCTATGTCCTTCCACTTGTCCTTATCCCAATAATCAGAAACATAATGAATAAACTTAGATTTTCATTCCAAGGCATAAGGACCCCATTCAGGGTGGTTAATTGGAGGAATATCACCAAGACAATTGCCTTACCAAAACATTATTCTCTCACCATTCACAACCTTCCAGTGAGTACCCTTAATCATAATATTTCTATTGGTAGTTGTATTCTTCCATATGTTTGATCCAGTGGGTATGGCATTAGAGTTTATAAAGTTGTCTAGGGTTGGGAAATTTCTAGTATATTTTATTTATCCATATGTGATTCCATTCACCATTTGAATGATAGGTTCTCCATATTTGTTTTGAGAGTAAGCCATTGTTCATCATTCTTATTCTCCTAAGACCCAATCCTCCCCTTTTTTTGGCCTACAAACTTTATCCCAGGCTATAAGAGACATTCTCTTTTTCTCCTCGGCTCAAGTCCACAAAAAATTACTTTTGATTTTTTCAATAGCATCGACATAATTTCCTGGGATCTTAAAGAGGCTTAAAGCATAGATAGGAATACTCTGCAGAAAATCTTTGAGAAGCTAAACTTTCCTAGCTTGACTTAGGAGGGTGCCTTTCCAGCCAACTATCTTTTTATTGAACTTGTCCACTAAAGAGCTCCAGAAGGAATCTAGGGGGTTGATACATAGAGGAAGACCTAAGTACGTTGAAGGGAGAGTAGAAATTTGACATCCCAAAATATTATTGATCCTCATATGTCTATTATCAGGAGTGTTTATAAAATAAACACCGCTTTTGGCCCAATTGATAAGTTGTCATGTGGTTGATCCACACTTATTGAGAGTTTCCTTAAGAATCTATGCTTCCTTAATATTTGTCTCCCCCAAGATAATTGATTCATCAACAAATTACTGATGAGAACAGACCTGGGGAGAGGACGAAGGATGAAGCCCTTTGAAATAACCAATGTCCACCAGATGAGAAATGTATCTTCTCAGACATTCTACCAAGATAACAAATAGAATAGGAGACAGCGGGTCCCCCTATCTCAGTCCCCTAGAGGATTTGAAGAAAGGAGAGGGAGTATCATTGATCAAAAAAGAGAAATTAGCCCAAAGAAACCAATTGCATAACCAGACACACACTTTTCTTATTAAAGTCAAAAGCCAAAAGGATTTTCTGCAGAAAGGTCCAGTAAACTCTATCATAAGCTTTAGACAGATCCATCTTGAGGATAAATCCCTATTTTTTAGCCATAGATAAGGAATGGATATTTTTATGGACTGTGATGATGTAATCAAGTATTTTTCTTCCCAGAAAAAAACCATTTTGTTGAGGAGATATAATGGAAGGAAGCAAAGAAAGAAGCCTAGAGGTAATAATCTTATAAATGACTTTATAAAAAGAATTGCAAAGACTGATAGGATGTACCAAATCCAAAGAGTCAAAAACCTAAAACTTTAGGTATGAGGGCCAAAAAGGTACTATTAATCTCCTTTAAGATACTTTTATCCCCACAGAACTCCTTGACAACACAGGTAACATCTTTACCTAGAATGGGCCAATAATGTTACAGAAAAACATAGGGAAGCCATCCAGAACTGGAGCCTTATTTCCTTCAAAAGAAAAGACAACTTTGTTAACTTCATCCCCCGAGCAAATAGCCCCAATAGAAGAATTTTGATCTTCATTGATGAGAGGAGGAATACATTGAATCAATTCCTCTTGAGTATCCTAGTTTAGATTGATGTCTTGATAAAGGAATTCAGCAAAGTAGCTTTTAGCCTCCTCTGCCTAATATTGTCCTCCTCTTCAATAGTGCCATTATTTACCTTTAGTTTTGAAATTGTGTTTGCATATTTATGTTTCATAGTGGTCATTTGGAAATAAATATTTTTCTTGTCCCCTTCAGTCATCCAGAGAAAGTGGGCTCTCTATTTCCAAAAATCCTCTTCCTTAGCAATAATATCATGGTACCTCTTAAGAATTTCATTTTCATCTAAAATAGAGATAGTGTTGTAACCATCTACTTGAATTTGATCTTGAATTTTTTTAAGGTCATCTTGGATGGAAGATTTGGAAGATAAAATGTTGCCAAAATACTCCTTATTCCAATTCCTAATACAATCCTTAACATGCTTAAGTTTCTTAACCAATCTAAACATAGCAGTCCCACCCACATGAATCTTCCACAAATCTTTTTTTTTCCAAATCTAGATGCATAGACCACATCTTCTCAAATCTAAAGTGGAAACATCTTCTTCCTTTAATAGAATCATCCATAAAAAAAATAGGGTAGTGGTCTGATCCAACTCTATCATGGGCAGACAAAGAGCAGAAATAGTGAACATACCAGTCATTGGAAATCAGAGCTCTATCTAGATGAACTTGAATCAGGTCTTGTCCAGATCTTCTATTGGTCCAAGTGTACTCAACACCCTAAAGATCCATGTCCTGGAGGGATTGAGAATCGATGAAATCCATCAAGTCCATTTTTCTCTCTAGTTGAGAAGGTCATCCACCTATTTTTCTTGTTCCTTTAACTGGGTGTTAAAGTCTCCCATTATTAATCAATTATCATTTTTGAAGCTAGATCTAACCACTTCCAATATTTTCTAATATTTTATTCTCCCCTTCAAAGTATTTGGAGCATATATATTAGTAAGCACCCAAGAAGTTTCATCTTTAATATGCTAAAATCTAATACAGGCCATATTTTTGTCCTGGACAATGACATCACCTCTAATGATATTGAGGTTCCAGAAGGTAGAAATACCACTAGACACGCCTTCTAAACTACCACCACTAACCCCTCCATTCTTGAAAAAATTAATAATTTTAACCTTTTCTTTTGTCATCTTAGTTCTTGAATAAGGAAAACGTCTGGATTATGATCTCTTATCATATTCCTAATTATGTTTTTCTTATGAGGTCTATTCAACCCTCTAATATTATAGGATATTACTTTCATTTCTTCTTTAGAGAGCACACCTCAATGAGGGTTTTTTGTGTTCCATCTACTATATTTTTGTTATCCTCCGCACTCCTCTTCTTAGAATGTGAGGGTCTACCCAGACGAGAATGAATCAGCCCAACAACTACTACCAGTCTAAGTGAAAATCTAGTGATCTTTGGAGTTTTTGGGAGGAACTTATTCTTTTGCCTTTAGGTTTTCTGTGCTTTGATTTTGGGGAAGAAATCTCATTCAAATCCTTATTATCCTTTCCCAGAGCCTTGTTTATCTTCGTTACATCTCCCTATTTATCTGAAATATGATCAGTACTCTTTACCAAGTCCACAATATTCAGAGATAGATCAAATAGACTAGGATCCAAAACATTGCAATGCTAGGCTTCCTATAAATATTCTTCATTCCCCTCAAAGATGCATGTAGAATCACCATCCTCTTCACTTGAATCTTGAATCTCTCCTTCTTCAGACTGGTGATGTTAGAATACTTCAGAGATAACTGAGAGGGGGGGGTGAATCAGTTATCTGCAACTTTAAATCTTTATCTTATACTTATTAATCTAGATTGATACAAAGTAAATGCACATATAGATAACACTTTACACAACACATCAATTTGGTTACAGGGAAACCAAATGGTAAAAACCCCAGTGGGAATTAGTACCCACAAAGAACTATACTATTTATAGTGATCCCTGTTAAAAGATCTTCCAACCCTGTTAGGATTTGTACATTACAATGTAGTAGTATAGTGACCTAGTTAAGGGTCAGACCCTGTTAGAAGTCTTTTACAATAACCCTATTAGGGGTGGAGGACTCACTGTCCAAGTGATGAAGGCTACAACCTTCTGGTTATTTGATACACACTATATCAACAAGGTGAACTGTATTTTGTGACACTGCTTGTCTAATCAGTTCCTTTTGTGCGTCGATGCTTTAACCTCTTGTAAAGCACAACAACAATCTTATCTATATTCTAAAAGCTTCAACTTCAATATCTATATTATCAACATATGATAAATATAGCTCTGCTTTAACACTCTGCTCTGCTTTTCTAATCTCTGGCTTTCACAACTCTTCTTATCACAAATGACCTTCTATAAGTACATACACCAAGTATGAGATCATGGGACCTGTAGGATGACTCTTCTTAACATCCTTTTTGGCTCTACTAAGCGCGCAAGCATAATTACAACCGCGCAAGTAATAACTGAATAGATGCATCGCTTCACTAAGTCAGCTTCATCAATTTAACCATAACTTTGCAATATTCTTGAAACACATTTGGCGCATTTTGATTAATATCAATAACTCATAACTCATCATGAATATACACATGCATATCTTGAAGATAGGTGCAACTCGATCAACACGTTACATACGTCGGCCTTAAACCATTATTCCTCCAGAACTGTAACCGTCAATAACAAAATTACAAATCTTAACTGAATCTTCATATCTGAGTCTGCATGTATGAACATAGCATAGTAAACATGTCAACAACATGTATCTATCCATGCTAGTCTTCATGTCATCATATTGATAAGTACATACAGAAGTACTACTGTGTATTATATGTTGTCATCAATGACAAACA
>MU227587.1:3279544-3291906 GCA_018584345.1 Thuja plicata | reverse complement strand
TTTCTTCTGGTAACATCTCAAGACTGTTGTATTTCTTCTTCCATGTCTTCCTGTGTGCATTCTTTTCTTGAACATCTCCTTCAAACATGTCTTCTAAATACTTCCATATGATATATGCTTTGTCAATTTTCTTGATTTCAGAAAGTTCACTGTCAAATAAGGTGCTGATTAGGGCTTCTTTGGCAATTGCATTATTGGTAAATGTTTCCTTCTATCTTCTAGTAACATCATCCTTTGCAAGGTCTTTCAAAGATGGGATTACAACTTCTTGTATAGCAATTTCAAAGATCTCAAATCCAATGCACTGTAGATGTGTTAAAATTTTGTTCTTCCAATCCAGATAGTTCTCTCCATCAAACTTAGGGCTCTCTTTTCAGAAGTATGTCATCTGATCTACCTTAAGCTGTTAGGCTTACTCTCCAAGGCACTTGGCTCTGATACCAATTGTTAGAATACTTCAAAGATAACTGAGAGGGGGGGGGTGAATTAGTTATCTGCAACTTTAAATCTTTATATTATACTTATTAATCCAGATTGATACAAAGTAAATGCACATACAGATAACACTTTACACAACACATCAATTTGGTTACGGTAAAACCAAATGGTAAAAACCCAAGTGGGAATTAGTACCCACAAAGAACTATACTATTTATAGTGATCCCTGTTAAAAGATCTTCCAACCCTGTTAGGAGTTGTACATTACAATGCAGTAGTATAGTGACCTAGTTAAGGGTCAGACCCTGTTAGGAATCTTTTACAATAACCCTGTTAGGGGTGGAGGACTCACTATCCAAGGACTCACTATCCAAGTGGTGAAGGCTACAACCTTCTGGTTATTTGATACACATTGTATCAACAAGGTGAACTACTATTTGTGACACTGCTTGTCTGATCAGTTCCTTTAGTGTGCCGATGCTTTAACCTCTTGTAAAGCACAATAAAAATCTTATCTATATTCTGAAAGCTTCAACTTCAATATCTATATTATCAACATATGATAAATATAGCTCTGCTGCTTTAACACTCTACCCTGCTTTTCTAATCTCTGGCTTTCGCAACTCTTCTTATCACAAAAGACCTTCTATAAGTACATACACCAAGTATGAGATCATGGGACCTGTAGGATGACTCTTCTTAACACCCTTGTCGGATCTACTAAGCACGCAAGAATAATTACAACCGCACAAGTAATAACTAAATAGATGCGTTGCTTCACTAAGTCGGCTTCATCAATTTAAGCATAACTTTGCAATCTTCTTGAAACACGTTTGGTGCATTTAGATTTATGTCAACAACTCATAAATCATCATGAATATACACACGCATATCTTGAAGATAGGCGCAACTCGATCAAAACGTTACATATGTCGGCCTTAAACTACTATTCCTCCAGAACTGTAACCGTCAATAACAGAATTACATATCTTAACTGAATCTTCATATCTGAGTTTGTGTGTATGAACATAGCATAGTAAACGTGTCAAAAACATGTATCTATCCACGCTAGTCTTCATGTCATCATATTGATAAGTACATATAGAAGTACTACTATGTTTTATATGTTATCATCAATGAAAAACATACAATCAATCAACTATTCAGAATCAAATCTCCAACAGGTGATTCTTTTCAAAGGAGGTAGTGCAGTCCCCTTCATTACCCTTATCAAAAGATTCAACTACAACCTGTAATATGGGCTCATCTTCCTTAGAGTTAGAACTCTCATACTCTTTGAGATTCTCCTATGTTTCATCTTCTGTGGTGTTATTTTCATGTAGTGTAGTTTTAGGAGACTCGTCCCCTCTATCTGTGTTCTCATATCCTTCATTGGTAATTCCTTTAATAGATTCAATAGATTTGTCTGTTTCATTTTTCTCTTTCACCTGCCATATTCTTCTATTTTTTGGCTTGTCTATTTTCTTCTCTTTAAGTGGCTTAGAGGGGCATCTCTTGGCCCAATGGCCCACCTTCTTATAGTAAAAACAAGCAAGGGGGATAGATTCATATTCCACTCGTTGATCCCATTTTCCCACCTTTAATATAATTTTGATAGAGTCAAGCATATTTGCATTATGGACCACACCCACACAGATTCTAGCATGTGTGAGCCTTCTCCTTGAATTCGTCATCGGGTCAATGGATAGGAGTTCACCAAAAGAACTAGTTATCCTTGAGAAAATATCTTCTACTGAATATTCCATAGGTAAGCCTGAGAGCTTGATCCAAATAGGAACATGAGCTAGGAATGATTAATCATTAAGATTGATGTTTGGGTACCATTTTTGAAGGACTAAAGTAGTTTTTCCAACCATCCAAGGACCCCCACATAGGGTTATAGCTTTGTCTTCTTGACAGAATAATGAGAAAGAGAAAAACCCCTTAGTCATAGTTGTGATATCCACCTAGCCTTTTAAAATCCACTTCCTAATAGCATAAGCTCTGACCACCTCTATATTCGGTCTAGGTCCTAAAAACTTCCCAACCAGGAATTTCGCCATTAAAGCTATATTATGATCTATAACCAAATCTGGGACAGAGATATAAAATTTACCAGTCTCTAGATCAGAGATATTTTTACTTTAGGAAAGGAAGACTTACCAAATGGTTTGATTCTAAATAAGGAGGACCATTTTTTTCCTGAAAGCCTGCACCTAAATCACGAGCATCTCCCTGAATGGGCCCCCCTCCCGGGTCCTCAAGTTTTAGAGAAACCCTTGACACATAATTAGGGAGTTTTTCCATCATCCCAGAGGCCTCCATGTTGTCCTTTCCCCCATTAGTAGACTTTTCTACAGCTTGGGGAGAGTTCTCACCCAACGTAGAATTCAAATTTTGAATCCACCCACTCTCTGTCACACTTGCCATTTTTTAATAATAATATTTTTGTTATTAAGATTTGCAATTAAGAATATATATCCTACAAAACATTATTTAAAAATATGCAATAAAATAATATTTTGGTGGCACTCCTTAAAAAATGAGTTAAATAAAATGGAAACATTTGGTGGCAAGCCATCCAAACCAAAAAAAATTGAACCGAAAAATAACTCTTTGACGGGAAGTCTTCCAAAGAATGAGATAAGTAATTAATTCAAATTCTCTCCTCAAAGAGTATCTCCAAGAAAGGTGAGCTTCAAAGAACAACAATGACAACCTTCATCAACATCAACTTAAACAAGAATTAGTAACCTGCTCTGATACCATGAAAGGAAATAGAAGAGCAAAGATAAAAATAAATCCAAGTAAGTTTGTTTATTGAAGTAATGTTACCATACAAGAAGAAAAAATTGAGATCAATCTCTCAAATGTGAAGGGGAGACACAAGATATTTTGAAAGGGGAAAAGAAAAGAAAACCCCCTTATGTATTATGAATGAAGGCAATGTCTGAGAGAGAGAGGGGGGCTCATTATAATAAACTCATTAAGAATAAATGAGAGGAGGAACATATCTTAAATAGAGATGGGGAGAGGAGTGAAAAATTAACTCACAAATCTATGATTGCCACCTTTAATATTATGTGTATGCAATGTGTCAACATCATCTTAAAGAGGATAAAATAATATTCCTTAATAAAGGAAAATAAAAGAAATGACATGTCCTCACACATGTACTAGAGGAAAAATTACATGTAGAGATTCCAAAGGAATATCCTAAACAAAATACAACCAAGAAAAGATTAATAATCTAAAAATTGTAGACTTGTTCCTTTCTCGATCCAGTGTGCTCATAAGTTATGAACACTTGTAATATTCATGATGGTGGATCCATGGGGGTCCATGCATATGTGAGACCTTCAATGGGTTGCTGTTCTTGTGGGTTATCTACCCCAATAGGGATATCATTCTCATCGGTCTAGGTTATTCTTGATTTCATGTCAAGGATTAGGTCCCTTGTTGGTGGCCTCATTGGTTCTCCACTATAGTTTAAAAGTCATAGGCTCTAGGTTAAAATTGAAACATTAAAATTAATATAAAAACATGTAAGAAAATGGTGTGTTTTATGTGTATATTATTAGATAAATGGAATGTCAATTTTTTTTCCATGGTCTTGTAAAAGGAAAAAATGGTGGGGAGAAGGCGATATCTGCAGGGAGTTATAGGGTCGAACCCTAAAAAATTGGGCAAGCATAATGTCAAATTTGATGTTCTAATATTATGGAGAGAGATGTCTCTACTTATCAGTGTCTTGTGGTGATTGGGATAATTGCACGAAAGATACGAAGTAGGGAGGGTATTAGAGTTTGGGTTCGTGCAAATTGGGAGATAGCCAGGGAATTGTTTTTATGTCAAAATAATATTTTGTCATTTTTTTTACAGGGAGAAGGATAGGAACGGTCTTTTTTGCTCATAATCCATGGATGTTTGATGAAAAAAAAAATTAATGGGAACCAAATTTTGATGTTATGGCCACGTGCCCTATGGAAAAACTAGTCTGGATTAGGCTATACCATCTTCCCTTTGACTACTAAAGTGTTGAATGTGTGCAAAAGATTGGGGATATGTTAGGTCATTCTTTGTATATTGATATGGGAAACAATGATTCCATCATTTATGTCAGAATTAAAATCCTTCTTATTTGTAGTCTTCAAAAGAACATCATCTTGAAAATGGGGGTACGGGAATGGTATCAAAACATTAAAGAAGTAGAAAAAATTTATTTCCTTAAGTGTAGCAGTAGGAGCCATGACGAGAATAATTATTTTAGAATGAAGAAATAGGAGGAAAAAGAAGATTGTTCAAAACACAGTTTCAATCACAGATAATAAGAGAGAAGATATTCAGAGGAAGGATGATGATCAGATTGTAGAGGAGATTCCCTCGCATTATCCAGTGTCAATACCAAACCCATCTCTGGTAAAGAACTAGATGTTATTTTTGGCGAACAAAGGTTGTTTGAATGTGTCTAAAATGGAGTCAAATTCTAATAAGGAGATGTTTGGAGAAGGGGAGAAAGGGTTTATGGGAGTTTTGGGAGGTTTTCATGAAGGGATTCTCACATCTAGTGGTGAAGAGGACCATGTAGAGAAAGAAGATGTGTTGGACACGGTTGAGCCTCATTCAATCTACCAATATTTTGATATTGTGCATAAAACTCCTAGATTTGGAATAGGGAGGAAAACTAATAGAGTGAAGAGAGTCAAAGATGGCATAAGACTTGATCAGGACTCAATTAAAAATTACATGAAAAGAACTGAGGGAGGTTTCCCCTCCCTTGGGAAACAATGAAAGTACTTACTTGCAATGTTAAGGGAATTAATTCCCCTAACAAGAGGCGCATGGTGAAGCACCAGATTTGTAATATGATGTCAGGTATGATTTTTTTGTAGGAGACTAAGATGAATCAACTTGATATGGATAATTCTTCAAACAGTGTTTTGGCTGGTCAAATTTTGTATTAGGATCCAATGGTGCTTCTAGAGGTCTTTATGTCATAGGAAAAGGTAAGAAGGCCTCCATTAATCTATTGCATAAATATATGAATTGGATGAAGGCAGATATCTTCATTTTTTTTTGTTATAACATATATGGCCCTTCAAAATCAATGGACAAATTGGAATTTTGGAGTTCTATTGGGTTGGACATGAAGAATCATTGTGAGAATATTATTTCAGGGGGGCTACTTCAATGCTATTATGCATGTGAATGAAAATATTGGAGGCATGGGGAGGATGGGGAAGGTTATGGATGATTTTGCAAATCTTGTTGTAACTAACAGCTTGTCAAACCTTATCCCTTCAAACGGTATATTTACATAGACAGATCATTCCATGTCCTATATCTAATCACTTCCCTGTTGAACTAAATAGTGTTGAGGATGCAATCTCGTATAAAATTCAATTTAAATTCAAGAGTATGTGGTTAAGGTGGCCAAATTTCCTTGATATCCTGGAATCCTAGTGGAATAACTTGAAACATTTTAGCGAGACTAAGATGTTTATTTTTAGTATAAAATTAAAAGCATTGAATAAATTATTAAAAGATTGCAATAAAAATGCATTTAAAAACAATTGTGTAGAGATTATTTGGATATAACAAAAGTCAGAGGATCTGAGTAGATTTTCATCCAAAATGGAATGATCCAATCTAAATTTGATCTTGAAAGGAAATTAATCCATGAATACGAAGAAATGTTAGCCCATGAGGATATCTACTAGAGATCTAAATCTTGTGATGTTGGTTGTCTGGTGGTGATTGGAACACTAAATTTTTCCAAATTTCAACTAAAGCAAGGAGGAATTGGAACAGGGTTTTGATGATTAAAAATTAGAAAGGACATATCCTCACCAAATGGATAGATATTGAAAAATAAGGTGTCAATTTCTTTGAAATATCCTAGGCGGAGAAGGATGCTCAAAGGGCAGATGTTTGGATATCTTAGATGTGATTCTGAGGTTGATTATAGATGAGGAGAATAGTGTATTATCCAGGTTGGTGAAAGAAGAAGAAGTGAAAATAGTGACATTTCAACTTTGTTAGTAATAGTTGAGAGGGGGGGTGAATCAGTGGCCTCAAAAATATTCTAATTAAACAACCCAAAAACTTAGTACCACAATATTACGCCTCTAGTTATCTTTAGTCCTATAAGATGAATGCCTTCAAATATACTTATCGAATTACTACTACTCATAATGCTTTGTTAAACCTTATTTTGTATGTTTACCAAATAGCAGTCTATTAATTTATCAAAAAATAGTAGTTATCTAGAGTATACCGATCAATCCATATTAGCTATCTGTAATGCAAAACACTAAAATAATGACTCATAAACACATTGACACATGGATTTTTAACATGGAAACCCTGTTAAGGGAAAAACCACTTGGGACCGGTAACACAAAATTTCTACTCTTCTGAAGTGAGCTCGGTGAAGAGCCAACCCTGTTAAAGGTTACAAACACACTATTCGGAGTGACCTTGTTAGAGGATTTAAAAGTTTAGTCTGTCACTTGATATATGGCAATTCTATGCTACCTTCCTTGATCAAACACTCTCTTGGCCAGTCAATAGGTATCTGGCATCTCATGCTATCTTCACGATCGTAATTTTTGATAATCCTTGGGATGTATCTCAATATAGAAAGGATCTTTAAATCCCGCTTGGTTAAGAGACTTTCTGAATCAATGGTTAAACTGAAACAGTATGATCTGTTCACATATACAACTTATACTTGCATATTTCTAGATCTATTGTAAGCTCATAAAACTAATCTGATCAATATATCTCTTTTAATACCTTTGCTCTACTTTTGTTCTGCTCGGTGATGCTATGCTCTGTTGCTCGGTGTCCATAGAAAACTTTAGTTCTTTCCTCAGCTTGATTGATCAGGACTATATGAATTTTCTCTTCATCAGTTTCTCTTTAGCATCCTCTTTTTTCATTCAATCTCCTTAATTCAAAATGAATTAAGTTGTCTCTTTATAGACATGATATCACCGTTTGTTAGGTTCTTGATTTTCTTGATCTTGGCGTGATCTGAAATCTTAGCCAATATGATTTAGAGAAAAAAGTTATGTTTTATCTTGTAGAGATCTTCTAGCCAACTAGAAAAAATAACTTTAAATCCTTTACTTATCTCTGGCTTTATCTTGTCGATGAAAACAATGAGAACTACCAGTTAAGTCCATATTTATCTCTGCCAGCTAGATATTTTGTTGTTTCTGAACTCAAGTTAATTTTGGTGTTTTAACTCTTTGATATCTTCGGTCATCACTTCAGTTTTCTTCAGGATTCTCCGTCGGTTTACACTATGATTCTGGTCGTCAGTTATGCTTGTGATTCTACTCCTCGGTAATGCTTGTTGGTGTTCTTTCTTGGGCATCACTGTAACTTAACTTTTGGTGATCTATGTCCATCGGGTTCCACTAGTTGTCGGTGCTTGAAGTCACATAGTGAATGCTTCTCTTTTATGCATTACTGAAAGCATAATCTTTTTCTCTCTGATTCTCTAAAGTCTTTGACACTTTGATTATAACCGATTAGATTATATCAAGTTGACATCAATGACAATACAATCCATTAACTAATTTAATGTCTTGCATTATCTTTCTACATTTCGGTGATCCACTTAACATCTTCAAACATTCAATCAGTTACATGTCATCAAACTTGGCCGAGAAAAATCTCTAGGACTCGACGTGTTTACAGCATTGATGTTTCAAAATGTTGGCATTTTATGGGAAAGGAGATCATAAGTTTTGTAGAAGAATAGAGAAGGAAAGGGAATCTTCTAAAGGATTTAAATAATACTAATATTGCACTAATTGATAATTAGGAATGGGATTGCAAGAAGAGTGGATTTAACCATGGAGGAAACTTTGTAGTTAAGCACACTCAAGGTGGACTAATATTGGGATGGGTGACCTCCCAGGAAGTCTTGGTGCTTCACCTCTATGAGAATAACCTAGATGAAATGAGTGCTGATCGTTCTAGTCATTCTCATGAGAGATGGGTTTGTGTGAACCACTACACATGAAACATGGGTCAATGAGTTTGACTCAAGAAACTACACAGTTGAATCTTGATAGAAATATCAAAAATTGCACTAATTCCTAAGCAGCCAGATATTGAGACCTTCATAGATTTCTAACTTATTTCCCTATGTAACTCAATCTAGAAAATTATATCTAAGGTAATTGCCAATAGAATAAAAGTCTTAATGCCCGAACTCGTATCATCTGAAAAGAGTGGATATGTTCATGGGAGGAACATTGTGGATGGAGTTATCACAACACACGAGGTTTTGCACTCAATCAAGAAGGTGAATATGAAAGGTATGAATATTAAACTTGACATTTGTAAAGCTTATGCTAATGTACAATGGAAATTTTATATGTATTTTTTTAACAGATTCGAATTTTTCTATAAGTGGCTTGATTGGGTGTGGGGATTCATATCCTCTCCTCATTACTCTGTGTTGGTGAACAATGATCTATGTGGATTTTTTGAAGGGGTGAGGGGTTTAAGACAGGGGAATCCACTATCTCCTTTCTTATTCATCCTTATGTCAAAGGTTCTAATAAAAAAAAATCAAATTGGAGCATGTGTCATAGAAGTGGATAGGTATTATGTTGGAAATATGATGAGGCTAGGTGATTGAGAGGGGGGGTGAATCAGGAACCAATAAAACTTAATCTCTTTAATCCTTTATTATATTATCTAATCTGATTGCATGCATGAAATGAAAAGCAATAAAACATCCACAACACTTAACACAATATTTGGTTACCCAGAAACCTTCCAAATAGAAAGTAAAACTGGGGTGGGGATGGTACCCACAAGATTTATTAATGCAGTATAAATTTAGCTTGTTAAAGCTTACAATTAACTACTTCAGATGGTATGCCCTATTAGGAGAAATAAGGACTGTTAGGTCCACCTTGTGAAAGGATTTATTACAATACAATTTAGTAAGGCAACTATGTTAGGAGATTTGTAAAGGACTGTTAGCTCCCTATTCATGGAGTGCAAGGGTTTGTGATGAAGGCCCTCAGTTTAGACCTAGTTTATGCCTATGCAAGTACACCATGAAATGAGAGATTCAAAGAGGAAGAGAAAGAATGCTAGTCTCCATGATCGTCAAATATGCATTGCAAATGAAAATGGAAACTATTCTATATGATATACGATGCATGAAAGGAAATATGCAAGCTAATCTATGAAGGAAATATGCAAGATTAATCTATTGAAAGGAAATCTAAATCTAAATTAACATGAATCTACTCTAAATGGATTTTCATGGATGCATGAGAGAATAAGACAAAAAGAAGAGAAGTTGCATGGTTCAAGCTCAAATGCTCAAACTCTCCTCCAAAATTGCTCTCTAAACCTGCAGCATAACAATAACATGAAAACTTGATATCCCTCAAATGAGAAGGAGATGGCTCCTTATAAAGGAAAGTGTGGAGAGGAAAGCATCCTCAAGAGCAATGTGGGATAAATCACTAAAAGGCAAGTGAGAGGAAAAAAACCACCACTTAGGAATATGTGTGGAGAAAAAGGAGTTTTATTTATTTTTTATTTGATTTATTTCCTTTTTTCATCAAAAAGAGAGCTTTAAGTGGGGATTTTATTTATTTAATTAGAAGAGGGATTTTATCTTTTAATTAAATAAGATTATTTAATTAAAAAAAGAGATTTTAATTAAATAAGATAAGATTATTTAATTAAAAGACAGATTTTCTTTTAATTAAATAAGATTATTTTATTTAATAAAAAAGGATTTTCTTTTAATTAAATAATATCATTTTATTTAATTAAAAGGGGTGTTTTATTTTAATTAAATAAGATTATGGATAAAATGATCAAACCTTAGGAAATATTAAAATAATTGAATTAATTGTGATTTGATCAAGAAAATTGATTTGAATTGAAAATGCTGCAAGGCATTGATTTAGGAATTTGATAAATTGATTCTGTCATTTGACGAATTGAAGAATGGGGGCCCATAGTCTAGGTGACCTTTTTAGGGTGCATACATTTTCCCCTCTTTGACTAATGTGTGATCTTATGGGAACACAAGTAGTCAAAGAATGCAGTTGAAGTGTGACATCGATTTGGGATCACAAAACAACCCAGACGTGTGATCGATGGACGGGAACACATTAGGACAAAGATAAGTTGTTTGAAAAAGACAAGGTCAACACCCCTGCAAATAGGTAATTGACATGTCCAAGATAAGAATCTCAAGCAAGGTTGCCCCAAGTAGAGCAATTGATAGGATTAATAAATCTGAATCAAGGATTGAAGTTTAATAGGTACTGCTCCCTCATGATCGAAATCAAAATGAGATAGAGGAGAAACAGAAAATTAATAAATTTGATCAAATCAAACTAAAGATAAGGTTATTGATGTAAGATGAAAGATATAAGGATCACAGAACCAAGGTAGATCATCAAGCACGAAATATTATGCCCCAAGGTTGAATTAGAAGAAAAGAAGTGGGGTGAAAGTGAATGGAAGATAGAAGTTTGGAAGAGGTGGAAAGAAATGGAGAGAAGAAAGAGAATTTCCCTTAAGAAAGAGAATTTTCCTTAAGAAAGATCAACTATTTAAGATAGAAAATTTTGATTGAGATCATGAAAGAAGATAAGGAAATGAAGATCAAAACATGACCATAGTTGATTAAAAGTCCACACGCAAGATGAAGGAAAAACCCTCTCAAACTTATAATGCAGCCTAAAAATGCAAATTAACATGAAGTATAACAATGCAAGCTACATGAAAATGCAAAGGTGTACTTGCAATAGAGCAACTGTAACATAGGATTTTGTGTTCATCATTCATTAGAGAATGTTAAGGAACTTATTTTCATCATTGGGCCATTATTAATGAAAATCAAAAAATCACACAATCATCACCAGTCACAAGCGCAACTATGAAGATATGAATGTGATTTCTAACATAAACATCAAAGACATAAAGGTCAAGATGACTTCGATGTTAGCTTACCCAATTTAATGTAGAAAAACTATGCTCGCATCAAGGCATAGATGCCAGGATGACTAGAAGAACAGTTGCACAAAAAAATAGTCAAGGATAATGCCTCAAATCTCCTAAGTGTTTCAAGGGAAAAAAAAGAGACACTCAAGAGTTTCAAGACCACACCCACAAGCAAAAAGCAAATAAAAACATGCCCCATGCCCCAAGTCCTCTAGCTATCCATCCCGGAGAGACTTATTAGACAAGGAAACTCAACAAAAACTAATAACAGTCAGCACACAAAGAAAAGATCATGACATAGCTCAAGCATTAAGTGTTGTGTTAAAAATTTAATTGTGTTAACTGATACTGAGTTCTGAGTATAAGGATTGAATGCTTGCAAGTATGTAAGATCACATGACAAAACTGGGTAAGATCAAACTGATAAGTGTTGAAAAACACTCGATGTCAAGGGTTGTATTGAAAAATAAAGTTGGGGTGGTGTTGAAAAACATCATTTGTGAGGCTTCCTAAAGACTAACGCATCCAAGAGACCAAAGCTAACATAGTTATGCCCCTAGACAAAGCCAAAGACCAATTCTAGACTGAGGCAACAAGGACAAGGCATGATGGAGAAAGGCTAAGTGTCAAGGACTCACACTAAGAAATAGGGGTGCAAAGGCCTCAAGTAGCGCATGTTTCCAGGTTTTCACCACTTGGATTTTATTGCAATTTTTTTGCTACCAAGGCGCCTATTTCCAGGTTTTCACCAAGTCACTTTTTCTTTTTTTTTTAATTTTTTGATTTTTTGATTTTTTTTTGTATTTTTGGAATATATAATTTTTTTGGAGATACATCAAAGCGCCTATTGCTAGGTTTTCACTAAGATGATCATTTTTTCAAGACATTTTCTGATTTTTAGAATTTTTGACAATATATCA
>MU227587.1:3255673-3268115 GCA_018584345.1 Thuja plicata | reverse complement strand
GATCAAAGAACCAGTAGTTATTTATTGTGACAACACTAGTGCAATAAATATTTCCAAGAATCCAGTCATGCATGCAAAGACTAAACACATTGCCATCAAGTATCATTACTTAAGAGAACAAGTTCAAAAGAAAGAAGTAATACTTGAATATGTGCAAACAAAAGAAAAATTGGCTGATATCTTCACCAAGCCACTATCCAAAGATACATTTGAGTACCTGAGAAAAAGACTAGGGGTAAAACCCATGTCTAACAGTCAGTAAAAGGATTGAATGTTGCATCAGCCATATATTATCAAAATATCATTCATGATTGATGCAAGCAGAAGCTAAACTTCAATGCTACATTTATATACAGAAAGGTATATATCAGAATCAAGCACCAGAGTAGATTGATAAATTGATAATGGATAAGGTAAATTCAAGGAATATATTATGGAAAGAAGAAATTGGTTGACAGAATGTCAGCTATTTGTGAAAATATTTGTTTGGCATTGTTGTCAAAGGGAGAGAATGTTTCCATATTATCATCAGAAATTATTCATTATCAGATTACTCCAAACAAGGAGAGATCATATCCAAAGGGGGAGAATTGATATAAAAGTTGCAAACAAAAGCTAGAGACATCAAAGAAGCATAACAGTAAAAAACATTTGACACCAACAGAGGTCACAACACATCAGAAGAAGAAAAAGAAAGCTGCAAGAATCAAATCTAAGCTTACACAGAGCTTACCGGCGGTCAGACATTTTATCGGTTATCAAAGCAAACTGTTTGATAATTTGATGAATCTCAACAATTGTATTTCCTATTGTATTAGAAATAGTATAGTATGATAATATAGTATGTTTCCATCAATTCCAAAGGGAGAGATTGATGACATGTAACTGATTAAATGGTTGACTATATTAAGTTGAAGATGATGCAAGACATTAAATCAGTTAATAGTTTGTATTTTCATTGATGTCAACTTGATATCATCTGTATGGTCATACACACAATGCCAAAGACTTCAGAGAATCAATGGAATAAAGGTTATGCTTTCAACAATGCATAAAAGACAAGTATTCACTAAGTGACAGAATACACCGGCGGAGTGCACACCATCGGTAAAGATAGAGATAAAAGTCACAGTGATGCCCGACAAATAGAAGATAGTGTTGCCTGACGAGCAAGATTCAATGATACCTGACGGATGGAGATCTCGAAGCTAATTGAAGTGACACCAACGGAACTGGCAGTTGTCACCGGCGACAAACTACAGAATTGACCGACAGAACAGAGAGATCAGAAAATGACAAAATATCTAGCTGGTAGAGCTAAAAGATAGACTTAACTGGTTGTTTAATTTGTTTTATTTGACCACAATTAATTAAGTATTTAAAGATGATTTACAGAGTTGGCAAGAAGATAACTATGAGATAAATCAGGAGTTAAAGTCGTAAATCAATTTGGCTGGATTATTTTTCATGCCAAGAATCAAGAACCAAGAATTAAGGAATATCATGTCTACTTAAGAGACAAGCATAATTTATTCTTTGTGTCATCAATAAGCAATCAGATACATTGGGGAGTGAACTAATAGAAGATGCTGAAGAGAAACTGATGAAGAATTAACTTCATGTAGTCATGATCAATCAAGCTGAGGGAGAGCTAAAAGTTTCTACAGACACCGACAGAGAGTAAAGCACAGCATCACAGAGTAGAAAGAGTTAAGTACAAAGGAATTGTATTGATACATTGATCAGAAAGATATTGTAAGTAAATAGATCTAAAAATCTACAATTCAGTTTCATTAGAAACAGGTCATTTTGTTTCAGTTTAACCATTGAAGCATTAAGTCTCTTAACAGAGTAGGACTTAATAGTCTTTTGTAATTAAGGTATATCCTAATATATTACCAGAAGGTTGACTCATGATAGTAGCACTGGTCTTGCCTAAAGCCTATTGATAGTCTAAGAAGGAGGCCGATTCAAGGATAGTAGTAAGATTTTCATAAAGCCTATTGACAGTCATGAGACTGATTCAAGGATGGTAGCGTAGATGCCAGATACTTAGTGACAACCTATGTATTGAAAATCCTCTAACAAGGTCACACTTAACACTGTGTTTGTAACCTTTAACATGGTTGGCTCCTAACAGGGCTCACTTCAAAAGAGTGAAAATTTGGGGTACCGGTCCCAGTGGTTTTTCCCTTAACAGGGTTTCCACGTTAAAATCCTTGTGTTATGTGTGTATGGTTCATTACTTATTTGTTTTACATATGCATTTATGGATTGACTGGTATACTCTGCATATTTACTGAGTATCAGAAAATATAGTTTAATGCTTATCGGTTATCAAGGAGAAAGAGGACAGACAAGGTAAACCGATAGAGAGTTATTTGTTTTAATTATTTCAAAGGCATGCATCTTGTTGGGACTTAATAATTTGAGAAGTATTGTTTGGTGGATTAAAGTTTAAATTGGTTAAAAATTTGAGGCCACTGATTCACCCCCCCTCTCAGTTATTACTAACAAATACAAAGGTAAATTACCACTTGTTTGTTTTAATTGTAAAGAGATTAGACACTTTGCTGCAAGATGTACTAACAGAAGAAAAGATGATAGAAGTAATGATAGATCATTTGAAAAGAAGTCTAACAGAGGTGATTACAGAAACTACCAACAATCAGAAAGAAGAGATACACAAGAATATAAGGACAAAGGAAAGAAGGCCAGTTACCTAGAAAAATGCAAAGATGATGATACTGACACTCAATATGATGAAAATATTGAGATGGTGTTTGTGGCAGTAAAAGATGATTCAAACGATGAAGAAGAAAGGTATGTAGAAATTGCACTCATATCTAAAGTTAGTAAAATGATGTCTAGATCATAGATAGTGGATGTACTCACCATATGACCGGTGAGAAGCAAAATTTTGAGACTTTTGAATACTATAAAGGTGGTTCAGTAAGAATGGGTAATGACACACCTTGTCCAGTTGAAGGTAGGGGAGCCATAATGTTGAATAACCAGATAAAATGTGAAAATTCTTATTGGGTAAGTGGATTGAATTATAATCTATTGAGTGTTTCTCAGTTGAATAATTCAAGTCATAGAGTAGCATTTGAAAATAACAAGGCAAAAATCTTCAATAAATCAGGAAATCTAATTGGTACCGGTGAGTAGACAAAAGGTAACTTATTCTGTCTGAATGATACTAACACCACTTGTTTGATTGCTACAAATGAAGACATATGGTTGTGGCACAAAAGATTGTGTCATGTGAACTTTGACAACATGATAAAGATTAGCAAAAAGAGAAATGTCAAAGGCTTACCGACGATGACCAAGCCCGACAACATCATGTATAAGAATTGTCAAAAAGGTAAAATAACAAAGTCTACTTTCAAAAGAAAAACCCATACATCTAATGCAATTCTAGAATTAGTCCATACTGATTTATGTGGACCTATGAGGACAAAGAGTTATTATAGAGATAAATATTTTATTCTCTTTGTTGATGATTACTCTAGAATGATGACAGTCATGTTTCTAAAAGATAAATCAGAAGCATTTAAGATGTTTAAATGGTATAAGGCAATGGTTGAGAAGAAAAGTGGTAAGGAGTTAAAATGTTTAAGGTCAAATAGAGGAGGGGAATTTATTTCAGATGCATTCACTAACTTTTGTAATGAGGATGGAATCAAAAGATAGGTCTCTGCACCAAGAACACCACAGCAGAATGGAATTGCTGAAAGAAGGAATAGATCCATAGTTGATTGTGCAAGGACACTGATGATAGAGAAAGGGATCACCCAAATCTTCTGGAGAGAAGTTTTCAGTACTGCTATTTATACATTAAACAGAATATGACTAAAGAAAGACACCTTATGAGCTATGGTATGGTTACACACCCAATGTAAGTTATTTCAAAAATTTTGGCAGTCAGTGTTATATCTTAAAAGATGATAGAAATGGAAAAATTGACTCCAAGAGTGATGAAGGAATCTTTCTAGGGTAGTCTACCAAGAGAAAGGCTTATAAATGTCCAAACAAAGCCTCTAACAAAATTGTTGAAAGTGCAAATGTAAAGATAGATGAACTTACAGAGAAAAATAAAAAGGAAAGCACTAAAGAATTAGAGGACTACAATAGGTCACTTACAATGAGGAACCTAACACTCTACCCGACCAACAATGTAGAGCTCCTGAGCACCAGATCATTGCACCTGAGCATCAAGCTACAAATACTGATGATCAAAATATTGCTCAAGATGATACACAAAGTGATGGAGAATAGAATGAAGAACAAAATGACGATCAAGTTGATAGACACAGAGCTGAACCTTTACTTTCCAGATATGTCAAAAGGAACCATCTACAGAACCATATCATAAGAGACAAGAAGGCTGGTATGAGAACCAAAAGTAAGTCTCTAAATACAAGATGTCTTATTTGTGATTATGAGCCCAAATCTGTCAATGCTGCACTAGATAATGATGAATGGATAAGTTCTATGAATGAAGAGATTGAGAAGATAGAGAAAAACAAGACATGGACACTTGTACCAAGACTAGATGACAAGAATTTCATCGGTACAAAATGGATATTCAGGAATAAGTTGAATGAGAATGGAGAAGTTGCCAGAAACAAAGTAAGACTAGTATGCAAGGAGTATGCACAAGAAGAAGGAATTGATTATGGAGAGACCTTTGCACCTATTGCTAGGCTAGAAGGAGTGAGAATATTACTTGCTTATGCTGCATGTAAATGATTCAATGTATATCAAGTGGATGTCAATTCTACATTCCTAAATGGAATACTTGAAGAAGAGCTATACATTGAACAACCAGAAGGGTTTGTTGATCCAGAAAAGAGGGACATGGTATGTAGACTACACAAAGCCCTGTATAGATTGAAATAAGCACCCTGAGCCTAGTATGAAAGAATTCATTCCTATCTTATAAGTATTGGATTTGTAAGGACTAGTGAAAATAGTAATCTTTATTTGAAGGAAGATACTGATGCTAAAATTTTGATTGTTGAGATATTTGTTGATGACATCATATTTGGAGGCAATTATATGCTATGCAAATCATTTGCAAATGAAATGAGAAAATATTTTGAGATGTCTATGTTTGGAGAGATCAAGTTCTTTCTTGGTCTGCAAATGATGCAACAAGATGAAGGTATTTTCATTACACAATCCAAGTACATCAAAGAAGTACTAAAAATATTCAATGGAAGAATCCAAACCAGTTGGAACACCGATGGAAACTGGATGTAAGCTTACAAAGGAAGACAAGTCATTAGAGGTAAATCAGACTTTGTACAAATCTATGATTGGAAATCCCATGTATGTTGTAAATACTAGACCAGATATTGCACATGTAGTAGGAATAGTTGCTAGATTTTTTGCTAATCCCAGGGAATCATATATGACTGCTGTCAAAAGAATCCTAAGATATCTGAAGAATACCGAGGAATATGACTTATGGTATAAGAGAGAAGGCAAATTTGAACTTAAGGTTTTTATCGATGCTAATTAGGCTAGAAATATTGATGACAGAAAGAGCACAACTGGAGGAGCATTCTTTATGGGTGACAAACTTGTCACATGGATCAGCAAGAAGCAAGGATGCATCTCTCAATTTACTATATGCCATTGCTGCTGCAAACTGCTCAAATATTGCATGGATCAAACAGTTACTGGAAGGTATGCATATGAAAATTTTAGAACCAGTAATTATATATTGTGATAATAAAAGTGCAATAAATATTTCCAAGAATCCAGTCATGCATGCTAAAACAAAGCATATTTACATCAAGTATCATTATTTGAGAGAACAAGTTCAGGCATAGGAAGTGATACTTGAGTATGTGCAATCAAAGGAACAATTGCCCAATATCTTCACCAAGCCACTACCCAAGGATGCATTTGAGTACTTGAGAAAGAGACTAGGGGTCAGACCCTTGTCTACTAGTCAATAAGATGATTGGAAGGTTGCATCAGCCTATATATTATCATAATATCATTCATGTTGATGCAAGCAGAGAGATGAACTTCAATGATACATCTATACACATCAAGGTATTTATCTACTCCAAGCACCAGATTTATTACCGATGGATTGGGAAATTCAAGGAATATATTATGGATAGAAAGGATCCATTTGACATTGTTGTCAAAATACTTGTTTTGCAAAATATGTGTTTGCAAAGATGTTTGTTTGACATTGTTGTCAAAGGGAGAGAGGTTATCCATTATCATCTCAGGAAGAGATAATATCCATCAAAGCATCCAAAGGGAGAGTACACACAAAGGAAGAGAATTACTAACAAGACACGTCACAAGAAAGGAGAACAGTCAAAAGGAAAGAATTTGAAACAGAAGGAGAACACATCACATCAGAGAAGGAAAGATTCTATATCTATCCAGTAAAGGGATTAAAGATAGAAAAAAAGTTGCAAGAATCAAATCAAAGCTATTTGAGCTTACCGAAAGCCAGACATTTGTATTAGTTACATTAGGAAAGCTTGATGAAACTATATATTTCATATTGTATTAGTAATACTATAGTATGATAATGTAGTATGTTTCCATCAATGCCAAAGGGAGAGATTGATGACATGTAACTAATTGAATGTTTGAAGATGTTAAGTTGATGATCATGCAATGCATTAAATCAGTTAATGTATTGTATTGTCATTGATGTTAGCTTGATATAATCTGTATGGTTATGAAAATACTACCAAAGACTTCAAAGAACTGATGAATCAAGACTATGCTATCAGTAATGCATACAAGTCAAGTATTTAATAAGTGACTGCATACACTGACAGAGTGCACACCGATGGTCGGAGTAAAAGAACATGTCATAGTGTTACCCGATGAGCTAATGCATAGCATTACTAATGAGAAAAGTTACAGTGTTGCCTGACGAGTAAAACACAGAATAACCCGACGGAAAGAATTTTAGTATTGCCCAACAGAGAAGACAAGGACGGAGATCCCGATGACAACTGAAGTCACACCAATGGAACAACTAGTTATCACCAATGACTAACTGAAGTGTTGACTGACAAAATAGAGAGTTCAAAAAATGACAAAATGCTTAGTTGTCAAGAAGCTAAAGATATAATTAATGAATAATTATCATTGTTTTAATCATCCAGATAAAGCTGGAGATAAGTAATTGATTTAAAGTTGATTTGTCCAGTTGGCAAGAAGATCTCTTTGAGATAAATCAGGAGTTTGCTTTAAATCTATTGGCGAGAATTGAGAAACATGCCAAGAATCAAGAAAGCCAAGAAAATGGGAAATCATGTCTATATAGAGATAAACCCAATTCATTATGAATTCTGGGGTGAACAAGAGAAGAGGAAAGATGCTAAAGAAAATATGAAGGAGAAGAAATTCTTTATTCAGTCCTGATTAACAAGCTAAGGAAAGAGCTAGATTCTATAGACACTAACGAACAGTGAGACAAGCATCACAAAGTAGAACATTATGGAGAAAAGGTATAAGTGATTATATTGATTAGAGAGGTAATGGTCTTACAATAGATTTGAAAATTTGCAATTGATTTGTATGTATGAACATATCATTAGTGTTTCAATTTAACCATTGAAGCATAAAGCCTAGATTAACCGAGTAGGACTTGAAAGTCTTTTACAATTAAGATACATCCCAAGGAGTATCAAAAAGTTTGATCACAAAAGTATCATTAGATATTCCTAATACCTATTGACAGGCCAAGAGAGTTTGATCAAGGATGGTAGCATTAGATGCCAGATACTAGTTGAAAAACTATTTCTAAATCCTCTAACAAGGTCACACCTAACAGTGTGTTTGTAACCTTTAACAGGGTTGGCTCTTAACAGAGCTCACTTTAGAAGAGTGAAAATTTGGGGTACCAGTCCCAGTGGTTTGTTCCCTTAACAAGGTTTCCACTTTAAAATCCTTGAGTTATGTGTTTATGGTTTATTACTTTACTATTTTACATTTCACATATGCATTTATGGATTGATCGGTATACTTTGCATATTTATTGTGTTTCGGTAAATAGCTAACTGCTTATCGGTAATCATAAAGAAGAGAGATTAACAAAGCATTCTGACAAGTAGAAGATTGATTGAGGGTTTTCAAGGCATACATCTTGTAGGATAGAAGATAACTTGAGACATAATTAGTGGTTATAAGTTTTAAGGGTTTATTTAAAGATTAACTTTTGAGGCCACTGATTCACCCCCCCTCTCAATTATTACTATCACATTCATGCTGGTAGTCGGTTCACTGGTGGAAGAGACTACAGGTTCAATAGCATTTAAGTAACAGGCTATCTCATAATCATTTTGAAATGTTAAGAGCTCAGGTTCTTGATAGCATTGGGACCAATCGATGAGGTCAGGATGAACAAGGGGTAAGTCAATGACTAGTTCAAGGTTGTAAATGTGAATGATATCATCTCTGGTTACCGAAGAGTCAGAGCCTGTCAAGTATCCTTCTAAGCTACCCAAATTAGGATTCATCCTAACAAGTGAAGAATCATCCACCAAGGAAACATGTGGGTTCAAATCCTCTAATCCTACATGTGACTCGTCAGCTACCTCAGGTTGAGAACTATAAGTGTGGATGACATCAACGTCCATGTCAACTATGGAAGGCTCTAAGAAGGAGTCTCATTCATACTCATATGAACTTGTGTCTGAACTATGACTAGGATGCTTACACCATTAGGGTTTGATACATCTTGATGTATAAGGTCTAGTGTCATAAAAGGTAATACCTTCTCTTTCCATTAAATGGACAAGATTCTTTCGTTGACATTTTTTGAAAGGATCTTCTACATCTGATTCATCTTTTTCTAAAGTTGCAATTGATGCATGAGTGACCAGAATATCTGAATCTCCCCAAAGGAGATTAGTGGAAGGAACCCAATCGTCACACATGTCCTATTGATTTGTCAAATTAGGTACATATTTTGGTTCATCAAGGATAGGAGTTGTGTGCTTGTTTTGATTCACAAATCCTAGGCCAACCATCTTCTTAGACTTGCATCCAAAAAGAGCATGATCAAGAGGTTCGGCTCTAGTATCTAATCTATGATTAAGAGGGTCATGTCTAGGATAGCCCATCTATTTGACAAAAGTATACCCTCTTACATAATCCTTAGGAGAGGGAGAGAAGTTCTCATTGTGCATGTACTTCTCTTCTCCATAAATCTAGTCTCTAACAAACGTCTCTTCTTTCTCATCTTGAATAGGCACTGAGGACTCTACAAACATGCCAAATAAAGTCATAGCTAAAGAGGAAGGTCTCTTTTCTTGTGAATTATTTCCATAAGACTGAGGTGAAACTGGTAATTTTGTGAGGGAGTTGAGCTTATACTCCCCCATGCTAAGATCTACTAACTTGAGCTTGTCTTTACATTTGATCAGCTAAGGTTGCATCGAAGTCTTCAGCTTCTCTATTGAGGGGAACATGACTTCCTGCTGAAATTGAGTTGACAGATAAAGTGTTATCCCTAGGTATACAAATCTCTATTCCATTGTAAGAGAACTTAACACAATGATCATAGGTAGATGACAGTGCTTGCATATCATGAATCCACGGTCTACCGAGTAAGATGTTGTACACAAGGGGGCCAACATCAACTATTTGAAATAAAATATATTTTTCAACAGGGCCAACCCTAACAGGAAGGACGACCAACCCTTGGAACTTCTTTCCACCTCATCATAGGTTTTGATGGTGATCTTTTTCTTGGTATCTATGACTTGATCAGAATAACCCAACTTTTTCAAAAGACTATAGGAACATATATTAAGCCCAGTGCCCCGTTCTATCAACACGTGCCTAACACGGGTTTTGTGGATCATGACCTTAATATGGAGAGCGAGATTGTGTGGGTGGCTCAAAGATTTATCATCATCCTTTGAAAAAGTAAAGTAATGAGGGCTAGCAATATGGTTAACCATGTTCTGGAATTGATCAACGTCTAAGTTACTGGGGACGTTCGTTGCACGCAACGCATCCTCAAGGACTTGTTTGTGTCTTAGAGACAACTCTAAGAGATCAAAGATCGAAATATGAGCTAGAGTTCTTTGCAACTGATCAACAATATTATAGCTTGACTTAGGATTGACTACTAGTTTTGAGGTGACATTCATGGATGCCACTTATTTTGGTTGATTTGATTGACTTGAATTGGGTCCTCTAATGACAATGGGACCTTGACTTCATGTGACAGCATTGAGAGTTTGAGATGACACTCTAGAGTTAGGACCCCTTAGCACCACGATAGGTTCTTCATCAAATATAGGAGGAGAGTCCATGTCTAGATCATAACCATAGGGATATTTATCCCTCATCATGTTGACATTTTCTTCAACAACTTCAAGCATATTGACAACATTATGTATCTATGTAAATGTACTTTATCTCAGCCTTACCATTATTATCTTTATAGGTTTCCCCCTTCTCATACTTGGGAAAAGGTTCTTTGAATGCCTTATGATCGGCATTGGTGTTCAACCCATCTACCTTAAGTTTTTCATTCTCAATGAGATCTTGGATGATATGTTTGAGTTTCCAACAGTTTTCAATATCATGTCCAATGTCATTGTGAAACATGCAAAAGGATTTCTCATCCCACCAATGTGGCTTAACATTAGGTATATAATTCTTTGCAAGATCTTGAGGATGTGCAAGTTTTTTGGAAATAAGTACTTTCAAGACATCCTCATATGAATCACCAAGTTTTGAGAACTGACATCTTTCTTTCTTAGGCCTATCTTGGTGTCTTGGCTTGTTCTCTAGTTAATTACATACGTTGAGCTTCATGGCTTGAACAGCACTAGACAAGTGGAGCATAGTTTTATCTTTGGGTTGGGAGGAGTCCACAACTCCATCATTGACCACTTGTTTGTTCCTATTCCAATGTGACTTCTTTCCTTTATCCTTGTTAGGTTTGTTTTTATTTTGACCATTGTTGTTGTTGTTTCTATGTTTGGTCAAAATTCCTTGTTCTTTCAAAACATTTTTAATCCTACATGTGGTTTCAACCATGGTGTCAAAGGAATCAAAAACCATCTTCCTAACTTCATACCGAATTTCGTGAACCAAGTTGCTAACAAGGATGTCAATATTTTCATTTTCAGGAATGGTCCTAGGGTAGCGAGAGCATTGTTGTCTCCACCTTTGCAAGAAAGTAACAAAGGATTCCCCTTGATTTTGCTTTAAGTTGCATAAGTCCAACATGGTGATAGATCTTGAAATATTGTATGCAAAGTGTTGAACGAATCTACGGATGAGCTCTTTGAAATTCTTAATGGGGGGAGTTATGTTGGTGAACTATTACATCGCTTGACCCTTAAGACTCCTTGGGAACAATCTCATGAGGTACGAGTCATATTGATGGAACTCAAAACTTGTGGTATAAAATTGGCGTACGTGATCATGTGGATATCCATTTCCATCACACTTATCATATTGAGGGATCTCAACCTTTCTAGGGAAGTCTTTCATGTTAAGAATTTTGTCAAAAGGATTAGGAAAAATTGAATCAAGTGAGAATGAGTTCTTGGGTGCCAACATCTTTTCCATCATGCTCTTAAGTTGTTTGATCTCTTCTTCTTGAGATGGACCTTGCTTCTTAATCTTCTTGTCCACATCAAAGTTGTAGGGGACTCTAGCACCCTTGTTGATTAAACTCTCTAGGAACTTGTCTTTGTTTTTTCTCTAAATATGTCTCCACATACTCCTAGAAAAGTGGTTCTTGTTGCATTTTCATGAAGTCTTGGGAGGTGAGGTCAAAACTTGAGCTACTACCCCCATATTGTGAACCATGGTGAGCACATTGTAAATGTTTTCTTGAGTTCCTAGGAGGTGTTAGTCTCCTATAATGATCATATCTTGAAGCCCTTCTTTCTCTAGGACTAGGAGATCATGACAGTGTTCTCGAATGTCTTCCACTTCATGGAGTCTTAGGAGGGGTGGATGGAGGAGAGTTGTTTCCACCACCAACACGCATGTTGTTAAATTTATCATTAAGTTGTTGAGACAAGAACCTATCTTTCTCTTCCTGAAAGGATTTCCTTTCTATCTCCAAAAAGGCTTTTCTTTCCAACTCTAGGAGTCTAAATTTCTCTTCCTTTGCAGCTTGTTTGTCTAGGAAGGCATTCTTTTCATGCTCAATTTTCTTAAGTCTTTCACTGGTGTATCTTGAAGATGTTTTGAGCGGTGAACTTGGTCTTGAATTTCTAAACAAGTCATTGGTGTATGTTGCATTCACACAAGTGCCATAAGGTTCATCATCTTGGTTATCATGTTGTGATTTTTCATCTTGATAGGCTTGCCTCTTACCTCTCTCAGCCCTTTGGTGTTCATCCATATATCTAGTTGAGATGAGGGGTGAGACTGGTCAACTTTCGTGGGGGGAACCGCCAAATGGAAT
>MU227587.1:3230504-3252620 GCA_018584345.1 Thuja plicata | reverse complement strand
AAGCTCAAATGCTCAAACTCTCCTCCAAAATTGCTCTCCAAACCTGCAGCATAACAATAACATGAAAACTTGATATCCCTCAAATGAGAAGGAGAGGGCTCCTTATAAAGGAAAGTGTGGAGAGGAAAGCATCCTCAAGAGAAATGTGGGATAAATCCCTAAAAGGCAAGTGAGAGGAAAAAGCCCACCACTTAGCAATATGTGTGGAGAAAATGGATTTTTATTTATTTTTTATTTGATTTATTTCCTTTTTCATTAAAAAGAGAGCTTTAAGTGGGGATTTTATTTATTTAATTAGAAGAGGGATTTTATCTTTTAATTAAATAAGATTATTTATTTTTATTTTTATTTTAAATTTAATTAAATAAGATAAGATTATTTAATTAAAAGATATATTTTCTTTTAATTAAATAAGATTATTTTATTTAATAAAAAGGGATTTTCTTTTAATTAAATAAGATCATTTTATTTAATTAAAAGGGGTGTTTTCTTTTAATTAAACAAGATTATGGATAAAATGATCAAACCTTAGGAAATATTGAAATAATTGAATTAATTATGATTTGATCAAGGAAATTGATTTGAATTGAAAATATTGCAAGGCATTAATTCGGGAATTTGATAAATTCATTATGTCATTTGATAAATTGAAGAATGGGGGCCCACAGTCTAGGCGACCATTTTAGGGTGCATACAATAACCAGTCTGTCTAAGACTTCTGATGAAACCAATTGAAACATATGTTGACATCAATGAAAAAACATGAATGTCAACACCTCTAATAGAAATAATTCCAAAAAACTCCCCCTTTGGCATTGATTGCAACATATGAAAAATCCATGAACCCAAGAGTGTCCTTAATACAATCATCTCAATATCATCTTCACATCTCTCCCTAAAATAGTAGGTATTTTCTACTTGTATCTCTCCCCATTTGACATCAATGGAAAAGGGTGCCATAGCTCTTATCCTTCTTTGTCCATCCCACATCTGCAAGGTGTATATTTTTCAAATCTTCATGCCTGCAACAACCAGGTGCTTGATAACCCAAATTTTCTTTGATATGTTCTGTGATCACTCCCCCTGAGGAGTGCATCCAAGCATCAAGTACAAGAAATGATATAGCTATGATAGCTATTGGACTGGTACATTTCTACATCATTTAGTTCTCACAAGGAGGGGTTCTCACCCCAAGCACACCTCTGAGATACTCAAAGGCATCTTTTGAAAAAGGTTTTGTGAATATATCTGTTATTTTATCCTTTGTACGGATGTACTCCAATTTGACTTCCTTTTTTGCAACCTTGTCTCTTAAGAAGTGATATTTGATTGAAATATGTTTGGTCTTTGAATACATAATAGGATTCTTTGGCATATTCATTATGCTTGTATTGTCACAATGTATAACCACTGGCTCTTCAAAAGTAATCCCAATGTCCTTCAGCATCTGCTTCATCCACACAATCTATGTACAATTTATAGCAGCAACAACATACTCTGGTTCAGTAGTAGACTGAGCTATACAATCCTGCTTCTTACTTAACCATGAAACCAGTCTCTTTCCAAGGAAAAATGCACCACCACTTGTGATCTTTCTATCATCAACACTTCCTACCCAATCAACATCAGTATAAGCATTTAAAGTAAAATTATCATACTTTTCATAGCATAAGACATATCTCGTGTTCCTTTCATATTTCTAAATATCCTCTTAACTATAGAAAGATGAGTCTCTTTAGGATCTACTTGGAACCTCGCAACAATTCCAACTGCATTAGCAATGTATGGTCTAGTGTGAGTTAGATATTGTAAGCCTCCAATCATGGATTTGTACTTTGTTTGAAAAACACAATGAGATCCATTAGTAGTAGTAAGCTTGCAACCAATAAATATAGGTGTTCCAACAGGTTTACAATCCTCCATTCCAAAAAAATTCAACAATTCCTTAAGATACTTGGTTTGAGAAATGAAAATACCATGTTTTCCTTGTGTAATTTTCAAACCAAGGAGGAACTTCATTCCACCAATCATATATATTTCAAATTCATTTTTCATTTCCTTAGAAAACTTCTTACTCATTTCATCAGTGCCTCCAAAAATAATATCATCTACAAAGACTTCAACAATAAAGATTGCATCTTCACTAGTTCTCAAATACAAATTATTGTCTGCACTACCTTTTTTGAAACCAAGATGTAGTAAATACCTGGCTAACCAAGAATACCATAATCTATATGCTTCTTTCAATCCATACAATGCATTTTTCAACCTAAAAATCATGTCTTCATCATCTGTCAAAGGAAATCCATCAGACTTCTCAATGTACACTTCTTCCTCTAGATCTCCATTCAGGAATCAAATTTCACATCCATCTAATATACCTTAAAGTTATTTTGTGTTGCATAAGAAAGGAACAATCTTACTACTTCTAATCTCACAATAGGAGAAAATTTTCTTCAAAGTCTATGCCTTCTTGTTGTGAGTAGTCATTACAAACCATTCTATCCTTATTCCTTACAACCATACCTTCTTCATTCATTTTGTTTCTAAAACCAATTTAGTCCCTATAACATTTTATTCCTTAGGTCTAGGAACCTATTCCCAAGTGTTTTTTGTCTCTATCTAATCCAATTATTTCTACATTTCTTTAGTCCAAGATTCATCTCTACATGCCTCATCAGTAGTTTTTAGTTCTACTTGTGAAATCAAACAAAAATCTCATTTCTCATTCTAGATCTTGTCATCATTCCTTTATTTTCATCACCAATAATTTGATTCTCATGTTGATTTTTCTTAACATACCTTGTTTTCTTTGGAGTCTCGCTAGGATCATTCAAGCATACCTCATTTTCATTGTCAACTTCAAGAGTTTCCTCTTGACTTACAGTAGTCTCCATATTCTCTGAAATCTTATTACAGTCATATATTCTTTCCTGAATCTAAAACCTCTCCTCAATTCCCACATTAGCACTTTCAAATATCTTCCTCAATCTTAGATTGAAACATTTATAAGCCTTACTCTTAGTGGAATAACCAAGGAAAATCCCTTCATCACTTCTAGCATCAAATTTTCCTATCTCATCATCCCTTTTGATAGAACATTTGCTACCAAATATTCTAAAGTTTTTTACAGTTGGAGCATGATTAAACCAAAGTTTATAAGGAGTCTTATTGGTACTTTCTCTAATCTTAATTATGTTTAAAGTGTAGACTACATAACCAAAAGCATCTCTCAAATGCACATGTGACACATTCGCTTCAAGAAACATAGTCCGGCAAGTATCTAGTATAGTCATGTTTCTTTTCAATGCAATCCCATTCTATTATGGTGTCCTAGGAGTTGATATTTTTATGTATATTAAATGCTCTTTGTTGGTTGTATTCTTTATTTTGAAAGTTTACCCTGAAAATTCTTGAAGTCTCTAATTTTCTTATTCCCAGAAGGTAAAGATCTATGGTTGAAACCATTTACATATTTCTACAATAGGTGTTTTTTGTCCAAAACATAGTTCAAGATGTGAAAAACCCTAAGAAAAAGGTTAATTTTGTATGCAAATGCAGAAAAACCCTAAATGCCCAATCCAAGTTCTATTTCTATGTTACCTTTCATATTTTAAGTCAAAATTTATTCACATGTGCTTATTACCTTGTCATTGAGTCTCATTAGAAATATAGAATATTCCTTATGATCTTGATACTTAGCAGAAAGCTTTGGTCGCGTTGTCTCTTAATGAAACAGAATATGCCAAAATCGATATGAGATTTAACGTAGACTGTTCATCTCAGAAAAGATCCAATGAAAGTCACTTTATCTCTTGATAAAAGTGGAGTTAGTTATTTCATTTGGTGACTTTGAGTTTACTCAGTCACATTTTCTCTTAATAAACCCATGGTTTTGAGTTAACTTTATGAGTTAAGACAAACAGTGTTGTTGGGAGGTCTCATGATTATAACTATGGTTCAGAAATTATTAAGCGACATGGAGATTACATGGTCGCCAGGTCTCCGGATAAACTAAGGGTTTATTATATGATTTTAAGCAAAGGTATTGTCGCGTTGTCTCATGAGAGATGGTGAGTTAAGTTGAATATTAAGAGACACAACGACAACCATCCGATGAAGAAAAACCTAACGGTGGTCGCGTGATCGCTTGATAAGGTTGAAAAGTTAGACATGATTAAGCGATTAAGAGACTTATGTGTTTAGTCATGGAGTTTCTTGATTAAACAAGAGTTAAGAAATTTATTTAGCAACATACAGATATCATAGTCACCGAGTCTCTAGATATAACCAAAGATAAAAAGCAGTTAAGAAAAGTGCTTTTTTGCGAGGTATTAATGAGATGAAAGGTTAAGTTAATATATCATGAGACATCACGACAACTGTAGACCAAAGAGTTAATCTGACAGTGGTCACTGAGTCTCCTGAAGAAACCATAGTTAGTCAAAATATTGAGCGACAAGGAGATTACACAGTCGTTGAGTCGCTAGAAATGAATCAGAGTTAAAAGTGGACTTTTCAGCAGCACCATTATGAATAGTTGTTAACCAATCAAATTTTAAGGATTATAACAGATGGAAAAATAGCCGTAGTATGAGTTAATGCAGCCAATCAGATTTTATTTTGATTATATTTTGAATTTTATAAGGTTTTTTATGCGAAATCACTCATCAAGAATTGATTGTCTGATAGTATGAATGCCATGGCTAATACCAGAAATTGATGTCACAGTGTGTGAAGCTCATGGTGAAGTGATGGAATTACCAGCCAGAAGTGACAATCTGCATTCAATTAGCAATTATAAGTATACTTGTCTGTTTATCATTTCATTTTACCAAGATTTTATTTCTCAGAGCGGGGATTTTTCATAAATTTTAGTGTTCTGGAGAGAAATTGAGATTTCTAGTAGCAAGTTATTTTGAAAGTGATTCTTTGATTTAAAATTTAGTAAAGGTTTCAGTTCACAGTGTTCCAGAGTTTAGAGTTACAGAATTCAAGATAATTGACAGTTGTGGTGAGGGTTTGATTGTATTTGTTTCAATATTGGTATCTAGGGTTGTGATCAAAATAGAATAGAAGTATGAGTCAGGCCCAGAGTATGGCATCCACCAGTGGGAGAAGAAAATATGTTGAAGATGATTCAAAAGGGAAAAGAAACTTCTCAAATGAATTCCTCACTCTCCTTCCTGGTTCTAGTCATAATCGAAAGGTTAGTGCAAATGTTTTGATTGATGATATGTCATTTGTTAGAGATGCGAAACACTAGATTCGTCAGGATACTCACTTTTCAACTACTTTTTTAATAATAGTGATGGACCCATTCCTATCTCGAACCCTTGGACCTGTGGTTTGGCCAGATTATTAGTTCCTGATGTCTTTGTTGATGTAGATTTTATATTAGAATTGGCCAGTAGATATGACCCTTTGATAAAAACCATTAAGAGGGATGAAGGGAAGCCTCTACTCACCCTAGACAGAAACAGCTTTATGAAATCTTTCAATGTGTATTACCCAATGGCTATTGAGATAAATTTGAAGAGCTTGGAGAACAGATATACCAGGGAGTCTGGTATTGTTGCTAAGTTGATCAGGGAGCATAATGTCCCTAAGAAAATGAAGGCCTATATAACCCCTATGGCAGGAGAAACCCCATACTTCTACAAGGACCTAAATTTTTACATTAAATACATCACATATACACTATGTAGAGTGCTTAGAAAAGATGTTGGAGCAGAAAGAATCACTTCTGACATTTTGATGATGGTATTAGATATGCAGAATCTTCACACCACTTCAAATTATGATTACATTCAACATATTAGTGATCAAATGCACCAGGGATTTATTGATATTCAAGCTAAGAAGGATCACCCAAAGTTTATGCATTATTCAATTCTTATGCAAATGATCCTTTATTACAACTTCCCAGTTTTGAATTGCCAATCTCTACAGCCACAAAGATTTCATCATAATCAACCCAACCCTATTCAGTTCTGGATCAGAGTATGGAATTACAAATCTAGAGAATAGGAGTTCTATGCTTTTGAGAATTGGATAATCTATCCATTACTTAAGTGTTTAGGGGTGGACAAGCCTAGATTTCCCATTAGGGTAATTCAATTGTCAAGGCCATGTTAGTATTTGGACAAATGGTCTGGAGACCATAATTGGTTTGATTTCTATTATGAAAGGAATTTCACAATTATGAGGGTTTATGGTTGCCCCTAACCTCCACATATTTTTCCATATCATGTACAACATAGGATAGCTATCGTGGAGTTCATTTGGCAGCTCATTTTAACAGACAAGGAGCACCTTGCTTCACATAGAAAGGGTACTTTCACCCCTAGACAGTTCAGAGTTTATAATTTTACATTTGGAAAAAGATCCCTAGACCAAGTAAATTCCTAGTTGAATCACTACAGAATGAATGTAGCCCTACATAGATATATTGACATAGAGGGGTTCATTCTGAGTGTGAAGAAGTTGCTTACACCCAGCATCCCTTACACAAAGGTACATGAGGAATGTATGGAAGAAGACCTGATCAGAAATATCTAAGAGGATGAGGAGGTGAATAAAAGAGAAACTAAATTCAATGAGCTCAAGGATTTGGAGAGATAGGTAAGAAGAAAGGGAATAAGCTTTGGAGGATTTTACCCTAACATGCCTTATCTCAAAAGGCTAGATGCAATGATTCACAACCACACACTTTTGTGTAATCAGTTAGAGGATGCATTAGTGGTACCAGAGAAAGGTCACAAAGATCACTTAGAATCTGAATATGATGATGGAAATGACCAAGGTTACCCTTCACCTTCTACCCACCCAGAATATCAAGCAATTGCATATGCTCAGCCAGATGAGGGTGAAAATATTATTGACCTAACAGAGGTCCCAAAAAGAGAAGTAACAGATGAGCCCCCACTTAAAAAATATAAGATAGAAGTAGGGGAGCCTTCTAAGAAAGAGAGAACTGATAAGATTGGAGCCCTAATAACTGGGAATAGGCCCTATGATCATCAACTGAGAAAGAAGATCAGGGCAGGGAAGAAATTGCATAAAGATGTTGAGGAAGAGGATGAATTAGCCCTTAGGTCTTGTACTGATGAAAGATTACTGCATCAGGAGGAGTTCCTTAAAGATGAAAATTTCATAAAGACTAGGGAATTCAAAGATTTCCTTATTTAGAATAAGCAACATCAAGTTGGGAAGTAGTTACAACTGGCAGGGGGTGATCCAGTAACTCAAGAAGCCTTACAAACATTACAGGAATATGATCCTGAATCTGAGGAAATAACACTAGAGAAATCCAGAGAACTGGTTAAAGCCAGTGGTATATTATTTGTGGAAGGCTAGGACTTGTCTTCAACCTTTATTATAGATCAAATTAGAAGATAACCTGACATTAAATTGCCATCAAAGACCCAGGTTGGAAACATGATAAGAGGGTTTGGCTATAACCCCAAGTCTCAAGCACTTGCAATGTGGAGCTTAGCTCCCAAGGATCAAAAACCATCTATTCTCAACATTCAAGAGAAGATGGAAGGAAATAAAATCATATGGACACTAGATAACACAGGGGACTTGGAGATAGCCCAAGTGATGACTCATTTTTCTCACTTAAATGAGGCAAAGACAACTCAATTGTCAAATAAATTATAGAAGCTCACTAATGACACTAGTGACATTGTCAAAGATAGGGAGCTAGCACTTATAAAGATCAAAGAAAAGGATAAGCTTATAGATGAGCTTACCAAATAGCTAATGGAGATAATAGAGCCTATCCCTGTTGATCCCAAAGAGGTTATGGATGCTGAGATCCAAATAGAAGATATAGGTGATACATTGGTTGAAACATAGCAGAGAGTTACTGGGCATAATAGTATAAATTTTGAAGCATTGGCTTCAATTTTGTAGCACAAAATTGATACTATCAAGGACAAGCTAGATGTGGTGTATGGAGCATATGGTAGGCTTCTAAGCCTGCAAATAGAGGTGGCAAGTTTTTGACAATTTTGAACCCCTACTATGTAACTTGGTCCAGGAGAATACCACTTTTTGAAAGACTAGCATCGGTACAACCATTGAGATCAGATTTGAATGAAATAGTGATTTTGGTTGGGACTGAAATAGAACAAATTGGGGCTACTTTATCCTTTTTCAAAGGTAAAGCCTATCAAATTGATGCCAAATTGAAGATGTTTGGGCTAGATTATAGTAGACGTGTTCCCCCAATAAGAGAAGAGGATGATCAAATCAAACCATCAGGGTTATGGTTATCAGATTTTGACAATGTACTCCCTAATATAGACATTTATGTATCAGATAAGGGAGAATTGGATATTGAAAGGTTCAATGCACTTTTGGATGAGGCATTTAAGGTAGAATCAGACTGCAATAAATTCATATCAGATATTAAAAGCATAATAGATGCTAGGTGGGAGAGGCAAAAGACTCAATTGGAAAATATTCAAAATTTTGAATGGCCAAAGAAGGAGGATGTGACTGCATGGGATATTCTGACAAAGCCCAAAAGGAAGAAGCCAGTAACAATAGATTTGGATAGCATAGATGAAGAATAAAGGACACTTGGCACTCAAGTAGTACACATAAAAGACAAAGATTCTAACATCTACAAGAAGACAGAGTTCAAATCATATTTTATTCTCTAGTTTTGTCTTCCCACGGCTTGGAGTCTTTCTATTTTTTGTCTTTTTCCTTGTTTTTAGGGTTAGGTTTTCAAACCATCTGAAGCTTGTTGCATCCTTTTCTTAAGGATTCCAAGATGATTTGAAACCTATATATATTTGTAACCTTTAAAAGAGAGTTGGAAGATTTAATAGAATTACAAGGCAGACTAAAATTTGTGTCTGAACCTTTGTACTATTTGTCTATCTGAATGTAATTGAAGCTTTTGAGATATTAATATAATTATCTTGCAATCTTTTTTTGCATCTAAATTGTCTCTTTGAATTTTTGTTATTGTTCTTTTATGTTTATCTGTAAGGAAGTTAGGCATACTGATCACAAGGTGGTTGTGCACTTACTTGTAAGTTCCTTCAAGGAAGGATTAAAAGGTTTCGCGTAACCTAGGGAACATAGCATAAGTTTAAGGATTGGATGATAAAATTATGGGAAGAGGATAGTCTACAAGGTATTTTATCTTTATTACAAGTGTTATATTGATCACTTCACTGTGGATTTTTACAAGATATTGACTCATGGCCCAAAGATTAGGCACTGGTTCTTACTTGCTAAGTGATTGATTCATAATCCAATACTTTCAATTTACTTATTTACACACAATACAAAAAAGATAATTCCATTCAAGTAATCGTATTCATTGGATACAGTTCAGTTTGTTGATTCTTTGAAGATATGATTATTAGGTGACCCCTCCTAATATCAAAAGGAAGAAGGATTATTATCCTTAAAGAACTACTATTTGTTGTTATCTTTTCAAAAGTTTTTATGGTTAAGATCTGTGTTAAGTTGTCATCAGTTTCATACAAAGTAATTTATAAGATAAAATAATAAACAAGCAGCAAATCAGTATCCACATTTACTAATCCTGTAAGACAGAAATCATATATAGGTAATACCTGCCTGGGTGTTGTGGAACCTAAAAAGAAGGAGGTGATAGTAGTTTCCCCAGATATTATCATAAACCCTCATCAATTAGAGTTTTCTCTTGCTTGAGTCGGTATATTTAAAAATTGAGAGTCATAGAGTTAATCAAGCATTTTTTGAAGGTTCAGCAAGAAAAAACCCTAATAAATTGGCGACTCCACTAGGGACTGAAATTATAAGATCTTAGTAAAAGCATTCAGGATCTCTAAGATTTTAGAAGACACTATATTTATAGTTAATAGTTGCCAAGGTCATTTTGATAGGTATTCATTTATCCCTAACAATTGTTGGGTGGTGACTCTAAAGTTAAATCTCTGTGATCAGTAAAAAGTTAAGTAAATATCTTTCATAATGAATACTAGGTCAAAAGCCAAAAAGAATCTTGAAGGTGGATTTGCATCAACTTCAAGGATGGAGATGTCTTGGAGGAAGAAAAGAAACTAAGTGAACATAGATGAAACTTCTCCAAGAAGTCAAGATAGCAATACTAGGAGGGAGGGTAGTAGTCAGTTTAATCATGAAGGTAATATTTCAGAATATGAAGAGAAAGTATTGGAAACACCTATGGCTACTTCCACTTCTAGTGAAAGAGAAGGAACAGATGCAATCAGTTTAGATTTTGAGGAAGTTCCCTTTGATGAGCTTGCTGAGGAAGAAAGACTCATCGTGAAACATCTTACCCTTTATTCAACAGATGAAAAAGGAAAGAGAAGTGAGAAAGAAAAAGCATGAGCATAAAGATGTTGACAATGTTAGAAGACGATCCTCAAAACATCAAACTACAAGAAATACAGAAAGGTTTCAAAAGAGCCATGAAATACCCACTACTCATAATGCTTCTAGTTCAAAAAATGTTAGGGATAAAGGTAAACAAAAAATGACTGAAAGCAAAGTTGAAGAACCTAAAGTTGAGAAAATCTTAACAGAGAAAATGTCCAAATTAGATATTAATCTTGAAAAACTAAGAATTGAAAAGGAAACCATGGAAAAAATGTTAGAAAAGGCACAAATGGAAGCTGCAACAATTGAAATGAAAAAGAAAATTGATTTTTTGCAGTCTTCCAAATATTCTTATGTTGGAAATGAGAATACAACATCTTCTAAAGCAAAAGCCACTACTTTTAAAGAGAATGATAATTTTCAAAGAAAACCATTGCATACTGAAAGATACAAGCAGATTAATTTCATTGGTATTCTTGGATACCCAAATGCATTTCCAAAAGATGTTGGTGATATAGGAGAAAAGCTCCCAAAATTCGCAGGTAATAATGTTATTTCTTGTGAAACTCACTTAAGGAAATTCATTGATTTTGTGGATGATCTAAATATCACTCATGAAGATGTGTTAATGAAGATTTTTGTTCAGTCTCTAGTAGAGGATGCTAGAGAATGGTTTAGAAGTCTTTCTAATGGTTTTGTTTCCTCCATGGATGAGTTAATTGAATTGTTTAAAGATCAATATGGTGATAAGACAAACAAGGGGTTCTTGCTAAATGAATTCAACAACATCAAAAAGAATTATAATGAAGAGGTCACTGATTTCAATACCAGATTCCAAAGAGCTATGCATAAATTATTTTAGAAAATAAGGCTAGATGAAGAGGTATGTTTAGCAACCTATTTGAATGCTTTTGATTCTAAGATGGGTTGTGCTCTTAGGGATAAAAACCCTAGAACTCTTACCGATGCTTATAAGATAGTAGTAGACATTGAAATGAATAGAAGGGTGTCTGGTAAACTAAATAGGAGAGATGATTCAAGGTTTAGTAGGAGTAACCTAAAGGAACCAGAATACAAATAATATAAGGCTTCTCAAAATATTAGGCCTTCTTACAATAATACTTACGATCCTCATAATAGAATACAAAATCATCCTTATGGAACCCAGTTCAAGGATGGAAAGACTATTGCTCAACCCAGAAAGGAAAAATTTGAGAACAGAACTCCAGACCCTTTGCATAAAAATATTGTCCATTTATGTAATGATGATTTCTGGTGTGAAGCATGTGAAGCCCCACACAACCCTGATTTCTGCATTGTTTCCTTAGATTTGAAGGCCAATGAAGAATAAGGAAATGATGAGGGTGAACAATGTGATCAAAATATGATGAATGCATATTCATGTCATGATATAGACTCAGATAATGAAAATGAAAATCATGATTCATATAGTTCACAAGGAAATGTAGAGGTCAATCATCAACAAGTTTTATCAGATAGTGAAGTAGAGGAAACTGATGACCATATAAGATGTTATGCACAAAACAATCAAGATATTCCTTTAGTTAGAAAAGCTCTAGATGAAGAGAAAGCATGGATTACTACAGACCTCGTAAATAAGGCTAGAAGAAATTACCAATTAAGAAATAGAGTAGTGGGAGGAACTGGTAGTCAACCATTAGGTGTGTTTATAAAAGAAAATAAGATAGACACCAGATATGTACAGAAAAAGGGAGGACCTAGGGAAAATATAAATAAACCTAAGGTCAAAATTGTAACAAAAGCCTCAGAGCCAAATATTGTACAAGAAGGGAAAACACAAGAGCAAGAAACAAGTACTTCTTCTCCTAAGATAGAGAATAAAAAGTCTAAAGAACCAAATCTGAATAGACAGATTGAGGAAAATAACATTATTGTTGAAAGATCAAAATCCTCAGATGTGAAATATACTCCAGTAGACATGGGTCACTATTTATCTCAAATGACTGTGAAAGTACCATTTTTAGAAATGATGAGAATCAAAGAACACAAAGAAAAGGTTATCTCATTATTAAATAGTGTGCCTACAATGAAGATCCAAAATCCAAAAAATGTTGAGAAGAAACCAATTGACAAAGGGAAAGAAGTTGAAGTCTTAAACTTTGAGATTCCTCAAATTTTCTTAAACACAACTTCTTCTCCTAAGGTTGTTGACCCATTTTTCTTACACTGGTAATTAATGGAAGGATGCTAAAAAATTGTATGATTGATTCAGGAGCATCAAACACTGTTATGCCAGTAGAAATTATGAGGTCTATGGGATTACAAGTGGACACTCCTCATGGGAGATGTCAAGCAATGGATTCTAGAGAAGTCCCTATCATTGGTACCATTGAGTCCATGCCTTATAAATTAGCAATATGTCCTAATGTGGTGTTAACCATGAATGTTCTTGTTGTTGACATACCACCACACTATCGCATGTTACTGTCAAGAAAGTGGAGTGCTTCAATGGTAGGTAGTATACAAAGTGATTTATCATATCCTACTTTTAACATTGCTGGAAATAATGTAAAAGTTTCAAGAGAGGGTAGGACTCCTCACATGATACAATGGTATGAAGACACTAATATTAATTACTATGTTGATGTGGATATGGAGAATTTCATAGTACAAAAGAATGATCATCATCATCAGAAAGAAAATAATGATCCTCTGGTTAAAGAGTTGACTCTACAAGGTGATAGATTGTGGAAAATATATTTTGATGGAGCTTGCTCGAAAGAGGGATCAGGAGCTGGTGTATTACTGGTATCTCCATCAGGTATAACTTTTAAATATTCCTTTTTGTTATCCTTCCAGTGCACAAATAATATTGCAGAGTATGAGGCTTTATATTTAGGGCTAGAAATTTCCATCAAACATGGAATCAAATGTTTAAAGGTTTATGGTGATTCTAAATTAGTGGTAGCCCAAATCAAATCCAAATATACAATAAAAAATGATAAATTGAAAATATATAAATATGTTGTTTGGGACCAGATAGAGATGTTTGATTCATTTGATATAAGTTAAATAGAAAGGTCTAAGAATATAATGGTAGATTTATTAGCAAATGTTGCTTTGAAAACTGATGATCAGACCTTACATGGGGTATCAATCCTTGAAGTCAAGACAAGACCAATTGTTCCAGATAATATATACAACTCACAATTTTTTCAGGATGACCAAGACATTTTGAGATTCATTCAGTGTCTAGACAATTATGAGAAATAGTATATAGATTGCAATACTTTGCTGGAAAATGATAATGGTAAAGACTATGTTTTGGGAAATAAGGTTGTCCAACTGAGTTCCAATCAGATTCCTAAGGATCTAGTTGAACTTGAAGCATTGTTCAATATTCAAAATGATCATTCAACAAAAATAAGCAATGCTAAAGTTGAGGACTTAGAAGAAATTAATTTAGGATCAGAAACTAGTCCTTAGGTTGTTTACATTGGGAGAGGTTTAGATTCCCATATCAGAACAAATTTGATTAAACTATTGAGAAAGTATAAGCATGTTTTTGCATGGTCATATGAAGACCTAAAGGCTTATAGGGAAGACCTTTTCCAACATGAGATTACACTGAAGTCAGAGATAAAACCATTTAGGCAAAAACAGAGACCTATTAACCCTTTGTTGGCTCCTAAGATGCAGCAAGAATTGATGAAGTTAAAAGATGTTGGGATTATCCAACCTATTAGACACTCAACATGGGTCTCAAATTTAGTGCCAGTCAGAAAAAATAATGGTGACATCAGACTATGTGTGGATTTCATAAATCTAAATATTGCCTCACTAAATGATAATTATTCCTTACCTAACATGGAGGCAATGTTACACAAAGTGACTGGTTGTGAGCTACTATCAATGATGGATGGTTTCTCTGGTTACAACCAAGTTTTAGTAAAAGAATCAGAGTAGTATAAGACTACATTTACCACTCTTTGGGGAACATATGTCTATATCAAAATGCCATTTGGATTGAAAAATGTAGGAGCAACTTTTCAAAGGGCCATGGATGTTGCTTTTAAAGAATTTATTGATTTATTTATGGTTGTTTATCAAGATGATTTAACTGCATACTCTAAGAAGGCTAAGGATCAATGTGAGCACCTACAGAAAATTTTCAGCAAGGATTTGGAGTATGGTGTATCATTGAATCCCAAAAAATGTCACTTTGTAGTACAAGAAGGAAAGTTGTTGGGACACATAGTGTCTAAAGATGGAGTAAAAATAGACCCAGAAAGAACAGAAGCAATCGAAAGGGTCATTGCTCCAAAAAATTTAAAGGGTGCTCAATCTTTCTTAGGAAAGATAAATTTTGTTAGAATATTCATAGAAAACTTTCCAGAAATTGTTAAACCTATTGTAAAGTTGCTAAAAAAGGATGCAAAATTTAATTGGAGTGAAGAAGCTGAAATAGCATTTGAGAAAAATAAGAAAGCAGTGCAAAAGGCTCCTGTTCTGAAATCACCTTATTATATTAAGCCATTTTCTCTATTTTCATTTGCATCTTATCATACAATTGTTGTTGTTCTGTTACAAAAAGATGATGAAGAATTTGAGCATCCTATAGCTTTTTATAGCAAATCTCTCCAGTCAGCAGAGTTAAATTATGACATGATGGAGAAACAAGCATATTCTCTAGTAAAGGCTGTGAAATATTTTAGACCATATTTGGTCTGTGCAAAGGTGCATGCATATGTCCCACACTCAGCATTCAAAGATATCCTTACTCAGTCATAAGTCATTGGTAAGGGGTGTAAGTGGATAAACAGAATACAAGAATTTAATCTTGAAATCCACATTTCAAAGCTAATAAGAGGTCAGAGTTTAGCTAAACTCGTGATAGAAGATAAATTGGATTTGGTACAAATAAATGATACATAGACACAAGATCAGATAGTCACAAGTATGGAAAGGCAACCCTTTTATACTGATATTGTGAAATTTTTGAAGAATACCAAGTGTCCAAAAAATATGTCAGAAAATCAAAAGATAAGTCTAAAATTGCAGGCCCAGAAGTACACCTTGATTCAAGGAGACCTATTTTGGAAGGATAAGAATGGTGTGCTACTGTTATGTTTGGATAAAGATCAAGCTCACAAAGTATTAAATGAAATGCATGCTAGGATATGTGGTGGGTATTTTTCTACAAAAACTACTGCTCATAAGATTTTAAGGGCAGGGTATTATTGGCCCACTATTTTCAGAGATACCCATACATTTGTCCGCAAGTGTGAGCCTTGTCAAATATTCTCAAACAAGCTTAAGTTTTCAGGTGCCCTATTGTTAAATCTTGTAAGTACTAAGGCACCTTTTTCCATGTGGGGTATTGACTTCATTGGAGAATTTTTAGAGAATTCTAGTGGAGGACATAGTTGGATATTAGTAGCTACTGATTATTTTACTAAGTGGATAGAGGCTATCCCCACTAAAAAAGAAACAAGTAAGATAGTTACTAAGTTTCTGATGGAGAATATTTTGACTAGGTTTGGTGCCCAGCCAAATTAGTCATGGATAATGCCATGTGTTTCAGATCTAATTAGATCAAGGACTTTTGCAATGAATATGGGATTATAATTTCTTATTCATCCCCATATCATCCACAGGCAAATGGCCAAGCAGAATCCAGCAACAAGAGTATTCTAAAAATTTTAAAGAGGACCTTAGAAAAGAATAAGAGAGCCTGGCATACAAAGTTGAGATTAGCCCTGTGGGATGATAGAATAACAATTAAGAAGGCTACTGGTAGGTCACCATTTGAGTTAGTGTATGGTCTACAGGCTAGAATTCCTATAAATAATCTATTATCTATATACAAGTTCATACAAGAAGAGGAGCTAGAAGTTTTAGATCCAATGAAGGACAGAATATTATAGTTGACTGAACTTGATGAGACCAGAAGAGAAGGACAAAAATAAAATGTAAAGCTGCAACAAAAAATGAAGTATCTGTTTGATAAAAGATCAAGTTGCAGAAAGTTCCAACCTGGTGACCTAGTACTCCAATGGAATGTAAGATCAGAAGATAAAGGTAAGCATAAAAAGTTTGAATATTTATGGCTTGGTCCTTTTGTTATTTCTCAGAGTTTTGGAAAGGATTCCTATGTTCTGAAGAACATGAATGATGAAGAGCATGAATTTCCAGTGCATGGGCAATTTCTAAAGCCTTTCTTCAGTTGAAAAAATGAAAGTTAATGTACAAAAGCATGTATAATATTGTATATAGGTGTGTTTTCCTTTCTTTTGTGTGTTTGTAAGCAGTAGTTTAGTCAGTGTTGCCTACATCTTTTGAAAAGTTCTGCAACCAGAGATTCTAAGATTCTTTTCCATAAACTGTGTTTAGCCATCCTCAGATAGAGCCACTATTGGTTGTATTCCTTGTTTTGAAAATTTACCCTGAAAATTCTTGAAGTCTCTGATTTTGTTATGCCCAGAAGGTAAAGATCTATGGTTGAAACCATTTACATATCTTTGCAATAGGTATTTTTTGTCCTAAACATAGTTCAAGATGTGAAAATCCCTAAGCAAAAGGTTAATTTTCTATGCAAATGCCGAAAAACCCTAAATGCTCGGTCCAAGTTCTATTTCTACGTTACCTTTTTCATATTTTAAGTCAAAACTTATTCACATGTGCTTATTACCTTGTCATCAAATCTCATTAGAAAAATAGAATATTCCTTATGATCTTGAGACTTAGCGGAAAGCTTTGGTCGCGTTGTCTCTTAATGAAACAGAATATACCAAAATGGATATGAGATTTAACACAAACCGTTCATCTCAGAAAAGATCCAACAACAGTCGCTTTGTCTCTTGATAAAAGTGGGATTAGTTATTTCATTTGGCAACTTTGAGTTTACTCAGTCATGTTGTCTCTTAATAAACCCGTGGTTTTGAGTTAACTTTATGAGTTAAGACAAACAGTGTTGTCGGGAGGTCTCATGATTATAACTATGGCTCAAAAATTATTAAGCAACATGGAGATTACATGGTCACCAGGTCTCTGAATAAACTAAGGGTTTTTTATATGACTTTAAGCAAAGGTATTGTCGCATTGTCTCAAGAGAGATGGTGAGTTAAGTTGAATATTAAGAGACACGAAAACAACAATTCGATGAATAAAAATCTAACGGTGGTCATGTGGTCGCTTGATAAGGTTGAAAAGTCAGACATGATTAAGTGATTAAGATACTTATGTGTTTAGTCATGGAGTCTCTTGATTAAAAAAGAGTTAAGAAATTTATTCAACAACATACAGATATCATAGTCATCGAGTCTCTAGATATAACCAAAGCTAAAAAGTAGTTAAGAAAAGTTCTTTGTCGCGAGGTCTCCATGAGATGAAAGGCTAAGTTAATATATAATGAGACATCGCAACAACCGTAGATCAAAGATTTAATCTGACGGTGGTCACTGAGTCTCCTGAAGAAACTATAGTTAGTCAAAATATTGAGTGACAAGGAGATTACACAGTCGCTGAGTCACTAGAAATGAATCAGAGTTAAAAGTGGACTTTTCAGCGGTGCCATTATGAATAGTTCTTAACCAATTAGATTTTAGGGATTATGACAGATGGAAAAATCACCGTAGTATGAGTTAATGTAGCCAATCAATTTTGATTTCAATTATATTTTGAATTTTATAAGGTTTTTTATGCAAAATCACTCATCAGGAATTGATTGTCTGACAATATGAATGCCATGGCTAATACTAGAAATTGATGTCGTAGTATGTGAAGCTCATGGTGAAGTGATGGAATTACCAGCCAGAAGTGACAATCCACATTCAATTAGTAATTATAAGTATACTTGTTTGTTTATCATTTCATTTTACCAAGATTTTATTTCTCAGAGCGAGGAGTTTTCATAAAATTCTAGTGTTCTTGAGAGAAATTGAGATTTCTAGTAGCAAGCAATTGTGAAAGTGATTCCTTGACTTAAAATTTAGTAAAGGTTGCAGTTGACAGTGTTCCAGAGTTTAGAGTTACATAATTCAAGATAATTGACAGTTGTGGTGAGGGTTTGATTGTATTTGTTTCAATATCAGTATCTAGGGTTGTGATCAGAACATAACAGAAGTAAGAGTCAAGCCCGGAGTATGGTGTCCACCAGTGGGAGAAGCAAAGATGTTGAAGATGATTCAAAGGGAAACGAAACTTCTCAAATGAATTCCTCACTCTGCTTCCTAGTTCTAGTCATAATCAAAAGGTTAGTGTAGATGTTTTGATTGATGATATGTCATTTGTTAGAGATGCAAAAACACCAGGGTCGTCAGGATATTCACTTTTAAACTACTTTTTTAATAATAGTGATGGACCCATGCCTATCTCGAACCCTTGGACCTATGGTTTAGCCAGATTACTAGTTCACGATGTCTTTGTTGATGTAGATTTTATATTAGAACTGGCCAATAGATATGACCCTTTGATAAAAACCATTAAGAGGGATGATGGGAAGCCTCTACTCACCCTGGATAGAAACAACTTTATGAAAGCTTTCAATGTGTATTACCCAATGGCTACTATGATAAATTTAAAGAGCTTGGAGAACAGATATACCAGGGAGTCTGGTATTGTTGCTACATTGATCAAGGAGCATCATGTCCCTAAGAAAATGAAGGCCTATATAACCCCTATGGCAGGAGAAACCCCATACTTCTACAAGGACCTAAATTTTTACATTAAATACATCGCATATGCACTATGTAGAGTGCTTGGAAAAGATGTTGGAGCAGAAAGAATCACTTCTGACATTTTGATGATGGTATTAGATATGCAAAATCTTCACACCACTTCAAATTATGATTACATTCAACATATTATTGATCAAATGCACCAGGGATTTATTGATATTCAAGCTAAGAAGGATCACCCAAAGTTTATGCATTATTCAATTCTTATGCATATGATCCTTTATTACAACTTCCCAGTTTTGGATTGCCAATCTCTACAGCCACAGAGATTTCATCATAATCAACCCAACCCTATTCAGTTCTGGATCAGAGTATGGAATTACACATCTAGAGAATAGGATTTTTGTGCTTTTGAGAATTGGATAATCTATCCATTGCTTAAGTGTTTAGGAGTGGATAAGCCTAGATTTCCCATTAGGGTAATTCAATTGTGGAGGCCATGTCAGTATTTGGACAAATGTTCTGGAGAACATAATTGGGGTGATTTCTATTATGAAAGGAATTTCACAATTATGAGGGTTTATGGTTTCCCCTACCCTCCACATATTTTTTCATATCATGTACCACCTAGGATATTTGCCATGGAGTTCATTTGGAAACTCATTTTAATAGACAAGGAGCACCTTGCTTCACATAGAAAGGGTACTTTCACCCCTAGAAAGTTCAGAGTTTATAATTTTATGGTTGGAAAAGGAGCCCTAGACCAAGTAAATGCCTAGTTGAATCACTACAAAATGAATGTAGCCCTAAATAGATATATTAACATAGAGGAGTTCATTCTGAGTGCGAAGAAGTTGCTTACACCCACCATCCCTTACACAAAGGTACATGAGGAATGTATGGAAGAAGACCTGATCAGAAATATCTTAGAGGATAAGGAGGTGAATAAAAGAGAAACTAAATTCAATGAGTTCATGGATTTGGAGAGATAGGTAAGAAGAAAGGGAATAAGTTTTGGAGGATTTTACCCTAACATGCCTTATCTCAAAAGGCTAGATGCAATGATTCACAACAACACACTTTTGTGTAATCAGTTAAAGGATGCATTAGTGGTACTAGAGAAAGGTCACAAAGATCACTCTAAATCTGAATCTGATGATGATGGTGACCAAGGTTACCCATCACCTTCTACCCACCCAGAATATTAGGCAATTGCATATGCTCAGCCAGATGAGGGTGAAAATATTATTGACCTAACAAAGGTCCCGAAAAGAGAGGTAATAGATGAGCCCCCACTTAAAAAATAGAAGATAGAAGCAGGGGAGCCTTCTAAGAAAAAGAGAATTGATAAGACTGGAGCCCTAATAACTGGGAATAGGCCCTATGATCATCAACTGAGAAATCAGATCAGGGGAGGGAAGAATTTCAGAAAGATGTTGAGGAAGAGGAGGAATTACCCCTTAGGTCTTGTACTGATGAAAGATTATTGCATCAAGAGGAGTTCCTTAAAGATGAAAAATTCATAAAGAATAGGGAATTCAAAGATTTCCTTATTTAGAATAAGAAATAGCAATTTGGGAAGTAGTTACAACTGGAAGGGGGTGATCCAGTAACTAAAGAAGCCTTAAAAACATTACAGGAATATGATCCTGAATCTGAGGAAATAACACCAAAGCAAGCCAGAGAACTAGTTAAAGCCAGTGGTATATTATTTGTGGAAGGCTGGGACTTATCTTCAGCCTTTATTATAGATTAGATTAGAAGAAAACCTGACATTAAATTGTCATCAAAGACCCAAGTTGGAAACATGATAAGAGGGTTTGGCTATAACCCCAAGTCTCAAGCACTTGCAATGTGGAGCTTAGCTCCCAAGGATCAAAAACCATCTATTCCCAAAATTCAAGAGAAGATGGAAGGAAATAGAATCATATGGACATTGGATAACATAGGGGACTTGGAGATAGCCCGAGTGATGACTTATTTTGCTCACTTAAAATGAGGCAAAGACAACTCAATTGTCAGATAAATTACAGAAGCTCACTAGTGACACTAGTGACATTGTCAAAGATAGGGAGCTAGCACTCATAAAGATCAAAGAAAAGGATAAGCTTATAGATGAGCTTACCAAACAGCTAATGGAGATAATAGAGCTTGCCCCTATTGAGCCCAAAGAGGTTATGGATGTTGAGATCCAAACAGAAGATATAGGTGATACATTGGTTGAAACAGAGCAGCGAGTTACTGGGCATAATAGTATAATTTTGGAAGCATTGGCTTCAATTCTGCAGCACAGAATTGATACTATCAAGGACAAGGTAGATGTTGTGTATGAAGCATATGGTAGGTTGCTAGGCCTACAAATAGAGGTGGCTAGTTTTTGACAATTTTGAACCCCTACTATGCAACTTGGTCCAGGAGAACATCACTTTTTGAAAGACTAGCATTGGTACAACCATTGAGTTCATATTTGCCTGAAATAGTGACTTTGGTTGGGACTAAAATAGAACAAATTAGGGCTACTTTATCCTTTTTCAAAGGTAAAGACAATAAAATTGATGCCAAATTGAAGATGTTTGGGCTAGATTATAGTAGATTTGTTCCCCCAATAAGAGAAGAGCATGATCAAATCAAACCATTAGGGTTATGGTTATCAGATTTTGACAATATACTCCCCAATATAGACATTTATGTATCAAATAAGGGAGAATTGGATATTGAAAGGTTCAATATAGTTTGTGATGAGGCATTTAAGGCAGAATTAGACTGCAATAAATTCATATCAGATATTAAAAGTATAATAGATGCTAGGTGGGAGAGGCAAAAGACTCAATTGGAAAATATTCAAAATTTTGAATGGCCAAAGGAGGAGGATGTGACTGCATGGGATATTCTGACAAAGCCCAAAAAGAAGAAGGTAGTAATAGTAGATTTAGATATCATAGATGAAGAATAAAGGACACCTGGCACTCAAGTAGCACACATAAAAGACAAATATGCTGACATCTACAAGAAGACAAAGTTCAAATCAGATTTTATTCTCTAGTTTTGTCTTCCCACCACTTGGAGTCTTTCTATTTTTTGTCTTTTTCCTTGTTTTTAGGGT
>MU227587.1:3208760-3230395 GCA_018584345.1 Thuja plicata | reverse complement strand
TTTGTAACCTTTAAAAGAGAGTTGGAAGATTTAATAGAATTACAAGGCAGACTAAAATTTGTGTCTGAACCTTTGTACTATTTGTCTATCTGAATGTAATTGAAGCTTTTGAGATATTAATATAATTGTCTTGCAATCTTGTTTTGCATCTAAATTGTCTCTTTGCATTTTTTTTATTGTTCTTGTATGTTTATCTGTAAGGCAGTTAGGCATACTGATCACAAGGTGGTTATGCACTTACTTGTAAGTTCCTTCAAGGAAGGATTAAAAGGTTTCACGTAACCCAGGGAACATAGCATAAGTTTAAGGATTGGATGATAAAATTATGGGAAGAGGATAGTCTACAAGGTATTTTATCTTTATTGCAAGTGTTATATTGATCACTTCACTGTGGAGTTTTACAAGATATTGTCTCATGGCCCAAAGATTAGGCACTGATTCTTATTTTCTAAGTGATTGATTCATAATCCAATACTTTCAATTTACTTATTTACACACAATACAAAAAAGATAATTCCATTCAAGTAATTGTATTAATTGGATACAGTTCAGTTTATTGATTCTTTGAAGATATGATCATTAGGTTACCCCTCCTAATATCAAAAGGAAGAAGGATTATTATCCTTAAAGCACTACTATTTGTTGTTATCTTTTCAAAAGTTTTTATCGTTAAACTCTGTTTTAAGTTGTCATCAGTTTCATACAAAGTAATTTATAAGATAAAACAATAAACAAGTAGCAAATTAGTATCCACATTTACTAATATTGTAAGACAAAAATCATATATAGGTAATACCTTCCTGGGTGTTGTGGAACCTAAAAAGAAGGAGGTGATAGTAGTTTCCCCAGATATTATCATAAACCCTCATCAATTAGAGTTTTCTCTTGCTTGAGTCAGTAGATTTAAACATTGGGATTCATAGAGTTAATCAAGCATTTGTCAAAGGTTCAGCAAGAAAAAACACTAACACTCTTCATAGTAGGTATTAAACATATTTGATGTAAAATCTCCACCTCTATCTGACCTCAAACATCTTATCTTCACATCTGATTCATTCTCAACTTTTTCTTTGAAAATATTAACTTCAGACCTGAAAAAATCTTAACTTCAGACTTCTCTTTATGAAATGCAACCCACATCATCCTAGAATAGTCATGAACAAAGAGTATAACATACCTTTCTCCATAGTATGATCTTGTTCTTGTAGGACCACAGAGATCTGTATACACCAGATCCAACTTCCCCTTTGCTAAATAAGATTTAATCTAAAAATTGCTTCTAGTTTTTTTCCCCATCACGCACTCTCTACACATGGTGTTAGAGGGCTTCATAAATTTTGGTAAATCTCTAACTACATTTTTCATGCTTTCTCTTACAATGTTATCAAAATTTATATGAAAGAACCTTCTATGCCATAAACAACTATGATCAGCCTTCACAAAAAACAAGTAGCCTTTATAGCATTCAATTCAAACACATCACCTCTTGACTTTGTACCTGATGCATTCAAATCTCTAGACTGACTTTTGATGGTACATTTCCCATCATTGAACTTCAAATGATAGCCCTTGTCTATAATTTGTACAAAACTCAATAAGTTGTGCTTAATTCCATCAACTAGCAATACATCATCAGTTAGTTTTACCATCAAGAGAAATCGAACCTACTCCAATGATCAATTTTGTAGTGTTATCACCAAATCTGACTACACCAACATCATATTTAGTTAGATGAAAAAAATTACTTTTATCAACAATCATATAATGTGAACAACCACTTTCTATGACCCATTCAGATTTATTTTCAACATGATAAACTAGGGCTCTTTCTTCATGAATAGGCTTAGCATCTTTAATAGAAATAAATCCAATTTCATCATAATCCACAACATCATTATCAGACATACCTTCACTAACATAATAACATTCCTTATCTTTAGAATAATCCGGTCTAAGAAACTTAGGTTTATGCTTGGGAACCCTTGTGGGACATCTAGATGTAAAATGACCAATCTTATTACATGAAAAACACTTCAGGGGTAACTTCCCTTAAAATTTACCCTTACCTCTCTTTTCTCTTCTTGCGATCAAAGTCACAAGTTCATCTAGTTTCCTTTCCTCTTATACTATCTTTGCCAAATCATCAGCATATTCACCAAAATATTCATACATGTTACCTATGTTGGTTCTCGCAAGACTTGATAAATTATTTTTTTCATTGTGCATAGTTTCCTTGAATGCAGATTCAACCTTAGGTAATGTAGATCTTCTAGATTTACAGTCTCAAAGGTGGTCAGATTAGAAACCAATACCTCTTTGTTGAAGGTCATTAACAAAGGTATGATCTCTTTTATCTCTTGCACTTTAGTTTTGTAGACAGGTGTCAAAGATTTGAGAATATTTGTGATCACTTCCTCTCCAGTATATGTTTCTCTAGAGTATATTGTCTGAAAGCTGGTTTTGAGCCTGACCTAATTTTCCAGGTTTAGTTTTCTGATTTTTCCGTCTTGCAGGGTTTTTTGCTAGTCAAAGTTAGGGTTCCATTTTGCATCCAGACACTCTATCTTTCTTATTTAGACTCTATTTTTTGACTTCTGCATGGTGTCAGAAAGATGGTTTTGTTCTCTTTCTTCTTGTATGGATCTCACACCCAGATTCTGTTCCAAGTAGTTTTTATTCATATTTTTGCATTTTTGCAATCTGGTGGTTATCTTGGATGTTTCAAGTCCTGTGTCATTTTCTATGCATGGGATGACTTCTTTTAGCTGTTATTCATGTTTCTATAGATTTTTTTCATTCCCAGATATTGTGAACATCTATTTCCATAGTTGTTCTTGTTTGCAAGTGCACTAAAATAAAGTGTCATCTGATACATGTTTGGGATCTGCACATTTTGTGAGTGATTCTACTCGTACTATATTATAAAGTGTCATGGGGGGCTTGATGTTTGCATTTTTTTCCATCTACCTTTTTCAATTGAGTGTTCCTTCCATGACATTAGCCTCATTATGTGTGTCTAGTGAGTGTTCCTTCCATGACATCATCCTTTATTTGTGCTTGTACATTCTTCATCATACAGTGTTTCTTGGCAGTCTATTTTAGTGTACATGTCATGCCTCTCCCTACTCAGCATTATGGGGGGTATCTCCTATTGGTTCTAATGCTTCCTTGGTTTGATTGATTATCTCTTTGGGCTTTGTTTATAGTCTTCTCTACTTGATCATGTTCTATTACAATGGAGGTTCCATCAGTTATTTTTTGACAGTGTTTGTAGCTTCATGCTTCAGAGGTGTTCTACATGTTCTTTCTTTGTTCCTATTTTCTGGGACATTCTCTAATTTGGAGGCTTATTATGTCCTTCACTAGGCTCCATCTCTTTTTGGAGAGGGGTTTTTCCCACTGGGATTTCTCCTTTTCTATTCTTTACAGAGATTTTTTGTACTTGAGTACCTGATCAAGCCTTGTTGTCGGGACCCATTTTCCTGCTTTCAGTAGTTGTTTCTAGGTTTTTAGCTTCTCCTGAAGTTTATCTTAAGGGGGGTGTTAGAGTAATAAATTTATTCCACTTATTAATTAAATCATATTTATTTAATTATTAAGTCACTTATTATCTCTATTTCACTTAAGCTAAACGTTAGGCATATAATAATTAATTCTTTTATTAATTATTATTATTATGCAACCTAGATTTTTCCCCTTTAGGGTATCCCTTTTAGGGTTTTGGTCACCTTCATAAGGTTTGATCTCTTTGTATATTGTATTATCTCTGTGAATGAATATTTTGTCTTTCAGAACATTTTTGTCTCCAAGCTTTTCTTTTGTAACAGGTTATGTTTCATGCAGATGATCTTGGATTATAAATTCTTTGAATTCTAATAGTAACAACCTCTATAACCCTTTGTACATGTACTCTAACATTCTCATCATCTCACATTCTTAAACTCTTTATTTCAGTCTTCCAATTATACAACTTTACTTGCTTGGTAAACTTATCTCCTTCATATAGTGCCTCTAGTCTTGTCCATATTTTATGTGTAGAATCCAAGTCTTTAACCTCTGTGAATTCACCCTCAAAGAGAACACTGATTAATTCTTCAATTGCAACCATATTACAACTAAATAACTTCTTTCCATCTTCATTAGCTTTATCTAATTCATCTTCAGGCTTGATATGTTCATCCTTTTTAGTAATCATCTAGTTCTAAATCCCTAAGAAGAGTAGGCAAGTTCTCATCTTGTTCTTCCAACTATCAAAATTTTCAGGATCAAATTTCTGACTCTCCTTCCTATAGAACGTCATCTTCAGGATCACCTCAAGTTCTTAAGCTTTCTCTCAAAAGACCACTAGCTCTAATACCAATTGTTAACAATAATAGTCCACCAACACAACTGAGAGGGGGGTAAATTAGTTGTGTGCCAGATAATTAAAATTTAAACTTTATAAACCAATTACTCAATGCAAAATTGAACACATCAAATACAACACCATAACAAAAGTAATTTTTGTCGATAAAACCCTGTTAAGGGAAAACCCCGATGGGAATTAGAACCCACAAATAATGTACTAAAAGTATTGTATCACTGTTAGGATATTTAGCCCTGTAAGGAGCTGATTATTACATACAATACACAGTCTATGTTAAAGGACAGGCCCTGTTAGGAGTCAAGAGAAACAAGAGGCTCACTACCCAAATGAGAAGGTTAAATCCACCTTCTGGACTCACGATCCAAAATACATATACAGAAATATACAATAACCAGTGAACTGACTGATAGCAACTTGATTTTCCTAAATAATTCCATTGAAGTTCATTACAATCACTATATCTACTCTACATCCAAAAGACTTCAAAATTACAAGCATGCAACTTCTACATTACACTTCCATCTTATCTCATCAAGAAACAACTCTCCTATATACAAGTTCACAACAAGCAATTAGGTCATCCATTTAGGACTTCCCCAATGCATAAATAATTATATAGACCCTTGCTAAGATACACATGGTACCTTAAAAAAGTAAACATTAAATACAAATCATCCATTATACTCCAAGATCCATAATCCACGTTATCCATCATCTAAACATGTTACACCACAATAGTTGGCCACAAATAGATCTCCATGAGATTACACATCTCAGCTGACGTCACCAAGAACATAGAAACCCAAGAATCACAAGTAACATTCTCCAACATGTATTCTACCATGCCTTAAGCTCACAAGTCATAACTCATGCTTGCATCCAAGTTATCTCCAAAACTTAGAGACCAACTCTGTCACAATCCTTTGTCATTGTTTTGTAACCAGTCTTCACCAAAACAACTATAACTTATGCCAAAAGTAATATCAAGCTAAGTGACCTTAGATATAAGATCCCTACTCATCCCCATATACATCTCCATGCTCGCATGCTCTAAAAGCGTATACAGTGTCCGTACACTTATGTCATTCTTGTTTATACCAATGATAACCAGTTTGTCTGAGACTTCTTATGAAACCTACTAAAACATATTTTGACATCAGTGAAAAAACATGAATGTTAACACCTGTAACAGAAAGAATTCCAACACCTTTTTGATGCCTGATGTGTAATAATCACTAGGAGGATGTTGATCACCTATTTTTCGCATGCCCCTTTACTGGTGAATGATGGTTGTTTTTCATCAACAAAATGAATTAGTATGACCCTCTCCATCAGACTTTGCAAGGTATTTTTGAGATTAGGCCTATTTTTAATAAGAATTCTATATGGTCTAGTTTATGGTATATCATTCTAGCACACATCATTTGGAAAATCTAGACAAAAATAAATGCAAGAATCTTTAATGATAAGGTTGCCTTGTTTCAATCTGTAATTGATGGGATTGAGATTGGTATCAGTGAACATATCAATAATAAGATAATGGATAGAAAGAAAATTATGTATTCCAGTTGGGACAATATGATGACAAAGAAATGGCCTCACCTTATCCCCCAAAAGGAAGTGTTTACAATTAATCAGGATAGATCTGAGGCCCACTGGACACTCCCGCCTTCAAGGTGTTGAAAATGAATTTTGACGAGGCCTCCAAAGGTAATATGGGCTCATCTAGTGTTGGATTCATTATAGTGATGAACATGGCAGACTTATATGGGGGATCCATTAAAATCCTTGATGGAACCAATAATGATGCAAAACTTTCTACCTTGGTTGGGGATTTGAGATTATGTAAGATCAAAAATATAATGTCAGTTGACATTGAAGGAGATTCACTTAGTGTGGTAAGGTATGTAGCATCTGGGTTTGAGCCAAGTTGGAAAGTAGATATGTGGATTTCCGCTGTTAGAGACCTCCTTGAAGGTATGGACTATGTGATCAAGCATGTCTATAGGAAAATTAATGGTGAGGTTGATTTCCTTGATAATTTGGTCATAGATCAAAAGGAGGCAGAGATTGTCTCAGATTGAGTAGAAAGTTGGGATGGGCTAGTTCTCTATGAAAATTTTGGAATATTGCTGATTGGGTCTTTGGAGGTCAGGGTGTTGAGAAATGCTAGAGAACGGTGTGTGCAAGGAGACTGTGGAGCGCAGAATAGTTTGATTGGTGTTCCTTGCACATAATGGTGTTCTTGACTACTGTAGGTTGATGTCACATGGATCAACAATGTATTTTCCTTTTCACCTATTTTTCTAATTTGGTGTTAATCATGCCACTTTGTGACTGCAGTCAATCCTTGAAACTATAGAATCTAAAGTGGGAATGTCACTATGTGACTCATCATAGATTTGGACGCTTGAATCTGGTTGACTTGGAAGGTTCAGAAAGGCATATGTAATAGTGCTACTATCAATATAAATTCCATAAGGGATGCCATAACTTTGAAAATGCAAATTCAATAGTGGAAGGTGGAGCTCTCTTAAATGATGACAGTGTTATTTCTACAGGGTAAGATGTGATTTTGTCATAAAAAAACCTATCAAGGATGCTTGTTGCTCTAAATTTATACTCTAAATGTATTTATATCTTCTAATTAATGAAAGGTTTTCTACCTCAGTTAGCGGCTTGCTTTAAAAAAAATGTGTATATTTTTAGAAGAAAAAAATTATTTGAATGCAATTTTCATAAAATTGACACAATAATTTAGTTGTTGACAAGATGTTAAAAATGAGGTTGAGTGGTATCACTCTATAGATAGAAAAATAAATCTTTTATTTTTTGTATGTATATCTTAATTGTTAGTGTATTTATTAAATTACTTATCATTCGATAAAGTAGTTTTGAAATGAATATTAATATTTAAACATGTATTTAAAACAAAACAATTTCAATAAGACATAATTTTTTGTCAAGCTATTTGTCCAATATTGAAAATATATATCTTGACAAGTAATCTCTTCTCTAATGCATTATATTTAAAAATAATAATAATAAAATTTAGTATTTTTATTGACAAGACAATCAAATTTATATTTTGGTGTTGATGACCTACTTTTAGTAAAAATAAAAATAAAATCATTTACTTCTAGACTACATGTATAGATTTATAAAAGGGCATTTTTATTCTAAATATCATTCACTTGAGAAAAAATTACGAGAACGCCAATTTTTTTGAAGAATTTTAGTTTTTTTGGCAAACTGGCCTCAAATTGATGATACATGTGTATTTAGTGGACACTTCTAATTAGAATAATTGTGGCCTAGACCTAAGTTACTAGAATGAATCTAGCTAAACTATATGTTTGACCAAAATTTACTTTTAAGTCAAAATGCTAAAAGTGGGACAAAACTTTGAACTTTCAACTCTCATAAATGTCCATTATGGACTAGGACTAAGTTCTTAAAGAAACCAAGATCTACTTGTAAGAGTGAAATATTTCACAATCAAGAATTTCAAGATGAAATAAATTACCATGTGCATCAACGTGTAAAATTTACAAAAAATAGTCTTGCATATATAAAAGCAAGGATGAGGAGATGATAAGGTAGGAACTCTAAATTATAAACACCCATCTAAATATGAAGTACATGTGAGACTATAGAAAAGTGTAGAAACGCATAGCGAGTCCACGAGAGCTAAGACAAAAATAAAAGTGAGATTTCTCTCTAAGTGATCTTTAGAGTAGTGTATATGACCAAATAGGCACTATGTAAATGTAAGATGGTGAATAGTAATAACATCTTTCATACCAACACCCTCATTAATTGATACTCATAGAGAAAGATACACACTAAATATGAGTCTCAATGACTAATTCTAATGAGGTAATCATGTATAAAATATAAGTCTCACATAAATAAAGAAAGGGAGAAAACTTAGAGGGAACAAAACTCCTCTTCAAAAGAGAACATGAGCAAGATAAAATCCTCTCAAATATGTGTCAAAATTAGGCATATGAAGAATAATAAATCTTAAATCATATAGCTATATATAAAATATATTAAAGAAGAACTAATGGTGCATATTCGAATCAATGGAGCTTCATTGCGTGTAGATCAAGATAACGGATATATAATACTACACATGAATGATACAAAATGCACTACTCAACCAAGATTACATAGATGGAATTAAGGAAAAAATCCTCTATGAAGTTAAATATATGTAAATGATAGTATGATCAAGGGGCACAAAAACAATGCCTAAAGTAAGTTGTACTACAGTACTTAAATTAGTTTGGAAACAGTGAGTCCACATGAGGTGAGACAAAAGAAAGATGTTTCTCAAATTCAGCTTAAGATAGTGCCAATAAGACCAACAAGGAGCAAGTTAAATGTAATCTAGTTTGGTAATAGCACTTTTCACACTAGCATATATATGTCAAACTTTCCTTCATAAATTCAAAGAAAATGGAGATGCATGATCATTAATAAAATAATTGAAAACTATGAAAAGGGTAAATGAAATAAATTTAGTGCATCTTTATTATAAGCATCATGGGTAAAAAAATACCTTGAACCCTTTTAGGAATAGAAGATTGAACTTAAATGGTTATATTCATAGTTCTGATGATCTTTTGATTGGGTTCAAACATTCATTCATAAATGGGTACCTATTATAATTGTGTACCTAGTTAAGAATGCATTACTCGTTTTGAATTTTTTTATTTTTTTGCCCTTGCAAGCTCATTTTCATTTATTTTGATGATAATAATAAATTGGAATAACACCTCAAAATATACGCACACATTGAGGATCATCAAATACACCCTTATTTTAGCTCCTCCCTCTATAATAACTAATTAACAAGGCTTTGAGGTAGGTGACTCTCTATTATTTACATTTTTGTTTATTTTTGAATTGTAAATTCATTCCTAAAACCCAAAATATTAGAATAATTTGAATTCACATCAAAATGTAAACCCTTGGTCCTACTCTAAACAATGGAACCTAAACTATAAATTATAAAATTTAAACCCTAAATTTAGGGTTTAGGGTTTATAATAGTTTGAGGCTAAATTTTAAATGGTATAATTTAGAAACATTAAAAATTTGCTTATAAAATTCAATTCAATATAGCATAGAAATCATTGGAATATCAAATTATATCAATAAATACATCTATTAATATATTAATTAATATATCAACTAATTTATATCAAATAGTAAATTATGATTCATTACGAATGTGACAAATATTTTCAATTCAAATTTGGATGTTATATTCCATGAGGGCTTGCAAGAATTAATCAATAAATAATTAATCAACTATTGCAAGATGTATGATACACCTATCCCAATAAAGTGCATTTACATGGGGTCTATTGAAACTAAAATTATATATTTAATTAATCCTCACCACACTTCACCAATTGTATTATAATATATCGAGATACCACAAAATAATAATCATGGAATATTGTAAATCATACTAAAGATCTATATCTTGATATTCACTATGCTCTTGTTGATCCAACAAACTAATAGATTGTACAAATGAAAGATTTTCTAATAAAAAAAATTCCAAGTAGAATTATTATGCTCATTTAGAAGTTTATTTAAAGATAAAATTTATGAAATATTAATTAACACATTGGTTGATGGCATCTCATCATTTAAACGTAGATCTATATAGAAGTGTAAATATTATTTCATTTTATCCCTACTATAGATAAATTATTTATATTAAATTTAGTTTATTATGGCTAGCACACCTAAGAATGATACCTTATTTTATACATCAATGCATCAAATTCATTCATGAATGGATAATTATCAAAATTCCAAAGAGATCAATGTGGTCCAAACGCAAAAGTCATTTTACTTTATATGCATATTCTTCAAATCATGAAACACCTGAGATATGAAGATGGAGAAAGAACTCGTGGAGAATATAAAGATATTTCTCAAGAACAAAAAGAGAAAAGTGAGAATAAAAAATGAATAAAACATAAATGTACACAAAGAATAAATTAAACATGAAAAGAAAGAAAGAAAGAAAGAAAGAAAGAAAGAAAAGAAAAGAAAAGAAAAGAATTTTTTTTAAAATTATGAAAGACTATTGGAGATAGAGAAAGAATTTATGGTGCATCAAATACTACTATGTTCTCACCATTATAAGTAAAAGTAAAGAAACAAGAAATTTGTATGAAAAAATTACAATTATAAATAAAGAAACAAGAAATTTGGATGCAAAAATAAGTGTATTACATCATAATCATGAATTTAAGCCTAAGTATGGAGGTTTTAAAAGATGAAACATATGTAATTAAGAAACAAGTTACAATGAAGAACAATAAGAAAATATTAAAGAAGATATATATGATGAATTATATTGCGATGGTATTGAACTTTTGGATGATGAGGGTCTTCCCAAGATTTTTTAGTAATGCACAAGCATCAACTTGTTTGTCTTTTCTTACTTTATTATTATTTATACACTACCATTCTTTTTTAATTTTCACATGATCATTTTATTTGTACATTTGATTTTATACTCTCCGCTTTTGGGTAATCAATTTTTCCCTTCACATATTTCCTCTCACACTTTCTTTCATCTTCTTTATTTTTATTGTTTAATATTTTGTGTTTAACCCTTATTTCTCATTTACCTAGATTATCTTTTCTATTTCACCTTTACATGTCCTTTTACTTGATTTATTTAATGTGTTTATTGTTGGAATAGTCCCAAGGGATAACTGAGATGGGGGTGAATCAGTTATCAGCTAGTTTTAATTCTTTTCTCCAATTAAGTACAAAATATCATTAAGCATATACACAATAAGACAACACAAAATAGAACACCACAATTTTGGTTATGGGGAAACCAAAATAGGTAAAAACCCCGGTGGGAATTAGCACCCACAAAGAACTGTACTTGAGTATAATAATCCCTGTTAGAAGATCTTACAACCATGTTAGGAGTTGATCTTTACAATGTAATCAGTACAGTGACCTGGTTAAGGGTTAGACCCTGTTAGGAGTCTTTTACAAATAACCCTGTTAGGGGTGAGGACACACTATCCAAAAGCACACTACTAAAATGATGAAAGCTGCAACCTTGAGTTAAATAGATATACACTATATTTGATAATGAACTATTTGAGTAGACCTTCTGTCTTGATCAGTTCTAGTGAATTGTATGCACTCTCTGATTCTTCACATAGATCTTTATCTGATGAATGAAATGGCTTTATTGTCCCAAAACAACTAGCATTCTGCTCTGTTCTTTTTCTGTCTCTTTTCTTCTCATTCACACTTAGTGATCACAAATGAACTGCTATATGTATCTTCTCCAAAAGATATGATCACGTTGGTTGTAGGAATCCCTTCAATGCTTCTCGTGTCATCTAAAATAAGCACGCAACATAATTATAATTGCGCAACTCAAAAATGAATAGACACATCGCTTCACATAGTCGGCTCCACCAAAATTACCCAAACGTCATGCTCTGGATGAAACATGATTAGCATCTTTGGTTAATTATATTTTACTCATAACTAATCATTAATCTGAACATGAATATCCCATAGATAGGCGCAATTGAAGAATCAATAAAATTATTATCGGCTTTCTGAAAACCATCCTCTGAAACTGTGGATGGCAAACAGAGTAACATAACTCAACTGTAATTGAACTTTTGAATCTACATGTATGAACATTGTATAATAAATATGTCTAAAACATAAAAACAACCGCGCAAGGCTTCAACATATCCATGCTGAAAATTGAATACAGTACACTGTTGTATACTATATGTTGTCATCAATGACAAACATACAGTCAACTATTTGCACAAAGGAAAATCTCCAATAATCTCCCCCTTTGACATTGATGGAAACATATGTTTAAAAACACCATCAATCCAAAAGTGTCTTCTTTCTTTTTACAATCTTCTCAATATCCTCATCAAAGGGTCCTCTTCACTGATGCATCTCCTTTGACTGTGTTTTTATTTTCATGACTATATACTCCCCCAGAGTATATGCTCCCCCTTACTATATACTCCCCCTTTGACATCAATGGAAAAGGTTGCTAAATACAAATAAGCATAGGTACTACTCCAGAAGTAGAGTAGTCAACCACTCATCAATCACCAAGGACTGATGCATTTTCTGTAAGTTCTAATCAGACTCGGGAAAGGGAATTACTCCCAGCTTCTTCCTAAGATACTCAAAAGTATCTTTTGATAAAGGTTTTGTAAATATGTCTACCAATTGATCTTTGGTGCTCACATAATCCAACTTCACTTATCTTTCTGCAAATTTTTCTCTTATAAAATGATATTTTATTTTTATGTGTTTTGTCTTTGTGTGTATCACAGGGTTCTTTGACATATTAATGGTGCTAGTTTTGTCACAATGAATGACAATAGGGTAATTAATTTGAATTCCAAAGTCTTTAATCATTTATTTGATCCAAACCATTGTTGAACAATTCAATGCAGTTGCTACATACTCAGCTTCTGTTGTTGACTGAGAAATACAATTTTGCTTCTTGCTTGTCCAAGTAACCAACCTGTCTCCAAGAAATACTGCTCCTCCTGAGGTACTCTTTCTATCATCAACGCAACCTTCCCAATCTACATCTGTGTACACATGAAGTTCTACATTTTCTGAATTAGGATACCATAAACCATAGTCTATAGTTCCCTTTAGATATCTAAATATTCTTTTTATTGCAATTAGGTGATTTTGTTTAGGTTCAGCTACAAATCTCCCAACAATGCCAACTACATTAGAAATATCTGGTCTAGATTGAGTGAGATATATGAGTTTTCCAATCATTGACTTGTAAAGTGTTTTGTCAACTGTTGTGGAGTCATCATTTTTAGAAATCTTACTTCCTGTTATCATAGGAGTGCTTACTGGATTGCAATCTTCCATTTTGAATGTCTTCAATATCTCTTTCACATATTTAGACTGATTTATGAATATACCTCTGTCTATCTATTTTACATTTAATCCCAAAAAGTATTTTATAGGTCCAATCATGCTCATTTCAAATTCACTCTACATCTCTTTGGCAAATTATGCACTAATCTTGTCATTACCTCCAAAAATAATGTCATCAACAAAGATAGCAACAAGTAATAATCCTTCAGGTGTCTCTCTGATGAGTAATTTGCAATTTGTTTCTCCCTTTTTGAATCCAATCTTTGTCAAGTAACCATCAATTCTCTCATACCATGCTCTTGGGGCATGTTTAAGTCAATAGAGGGCTTTCTTTAGTCTGCATACCATGTCTAGTTTGTCTGAAATTTTGAATCCTTCAGGGTGCTCTATGTAAACTTCTTCCTTCAAGTCAACATTTCTGTTGAAATCCATCTGATATACTTTGAAGTTCTTGAATGTTGCATAAGCCAAAAACAACTTTATAGCTTCCAGTTTTCTCACAGGGGTAAATGTATCAGAATATTCAATTTCTTCTCTTTGCGCATATCCTTTACATACCAATCTTGCTTTGTTTCTTATCACTATCCCATCTTCATTCATTTTGTTTCATTCCAATCATGTTCTTGTCACAAGGTCTAGGGACCGATTCCCATGTGTCATTCTTAATTATTTGATCTAATTATTCTTGCATTGCATTTTGCCAATCTAAATCATTACATGCATCTTCAACACTTCAGGGTTCAATTTGTGAAAGTAAACATACCTCTTCATCAACGGTTGAACCTTTTGCTCTGGATCTTGTCAAAACTTTACTACTCTGATCTCCAATGATATCTTCTTTTGAATGGTATCTAGATGTGTATTTTGAGATTTTAGGTGTGACACTCTCATCTGTGATATGTGATTCTTCTTGACTTGGTTCAGGGTTATTGCATGATACATCAATACAGTCAAACTTTTCTTCAATAACTGTTTCTTTATTGATAGGTCTAGGTTCATCTTCAATCATAGGTGCATATTCATAATATCTCTCTTGAATCATGAACTTCTCATCAATCTTCACATGTGCACTTTCAATGATTTTCTTCAACCTTAATTTAAAACATCTATAAGCTTTGATCTTATTATAGTAACCAAGAAAAATACCTTCATCACTTCTAGCATCAAATTTACCAACATCATCATCTCTCTTGATGTAGCACTTGCTTCCAAAGATTCTGAAGTATTTTATTGTAGGTACATTACCAAACCAAAGTTCATAAGGTGTTTTTTCTGCACTTGGTCTTAGTTGAATTTTGTTGATAGTATAGACTGTTGTATTGATTGCATCTCTCCAATAGGTGTGCGCAACTTTTCCTTCAATCATGATAGTGTGCATTGTGTCAAGTATTATCATGTTTCTTCCTTCTGCAATTCCATTTTGTTGAGGGGTTCTGGGTGCACTTAGTTATCTTTTGATCTCATGTTCTTTGCAGTACTCAAGAAACTTGTCAGAGGTGAATTCTCCTCTATCAGATCTCAGACATTTTATCTTTAATCCTGACTCATTTTCAACTTTAGCTTTGGATATTTTGAACTTCTCAAAAGCTTTAGATTTATCTTTCAAGAACACAACCCACATCATTCTAGAGAAATCATCAACAACAAAAATAAAATACCTTTCACCATAGTATGATCTTGTTTGAGTACGTCCACATAAGTGTGTATGTACTAGATCTAATTTGTTCTCTGATGAGTTCTGTTTGCTTCTGAATGAGGTCCTCACATGCTTTCCCATCACACATTCCCTGCACATAGTATCAACAGGTCTTGTAATACTAGGAAGTTCTCTTACTGCCTTTACATTGATTAACTTTACTGTGTTGTCAAAATTGATATGACAAAGTCTTTTGTGCCATAACCAACTGTCATCCACTTTTGCAACAAAAAAGCTTACTTCAGAGTTAAGCCGAAAAACATTACCTTTGGTCTTTGAACCTAATGCAATCATGTCACCTTCTTTGTTATTAATGATGCACCTTTTTTTTTTTAATTCCAACTGATATCCTTTATCAAGAGATTTTCCAACACTTAGTAAGTTATGATGTAAACCATCAACATATAGAACATCATCTATCTTGTTCTTTCCATCTAAGGTGATAGATCCTCTGCCTATGATAGGTTTGGGAGTGTTATCTCCAAATCTAACCATGCCACCTTTGTACTTATCTAGATGTACAAATCTATCTGTCTCCTATCATGTGATGTGAACCCCCACTCTCTATGATCCAGTCTATTCTGATGTCTTCTTGTGAAACTAAAGCCAATTCTTGTGCTTTATTTTCATCTTCAATTTCTATTTCATCAATCATTTTTCATTATCTTTAATTGCAACAAATCCAATTTCATCTTCTCCTGAATCATCATCAGTCACACCATCTTCAGCATGATAGCATTCCTTAGTATATTTGGGTTTGTAATATGATATGAACTTCTTGACTCTTGTAGGACACTTGGATGCAAAGTGGCCAACTTTGCTGCATGAAAAACATTTGAATGGTAGTTGTCCTTCATATTTTCCTTTACCTTTCCTTTCTTTCTTAGAAATCATAGCAATGATTTCTTCTAGTTCTGTATCAGCTTCTTCCTTCTCAATATTACTAGAGATGCTCAAGGATTTCTTACCATGTACTGAGGCTTTGAAAGTTGTTTCAATTTTAGGTTCTGTCTTCAATCTTGATATCTCAAATGCTGATATTTTGTTGATCAAGGTTTCTATTTTGAAATCCTTTGAGAATTGCATGGTTTCATCCAAGATGCTTATCTTGCTTTCATAATTTGCTGTCAATGTAGTCATCAGTTTGTCCATTATATCTTCCTCTGAAATTTCTCCACCATTGTTCCTGATTCCTGAGACTGCTTCATTAATCCTCTGATTGTAAGCTCTGATGTTTTCTTTAGGTAGCGTCTCTAAATTGTTGTATCTTTTCTTCCATGTCTTTCTACGTGCATTCTTGGCTTGGATGTCTCCTTCAAACATTTCTTCTAGGTATTTCCAAATTGAATATGCTTTGTCTACCTTCTTGATCTCAGAAAATTCACTTTCAGATAAGCCACTGATTAGGGCTTCTTTGGCAATTGCATTTTGGGTGAATACTTCCTTTTGTTTGTTAGTAGAGTCTTCTTCTGCAACGTCTTTCAAGGTAGGAACATCAATTGCATGAGTAGCAACCTCATAGATTTCAAAACCAATGCACTGAAGATGTGTTATCATTTTGTTCTTCCAATCAAGATAATTCTCTCCATCAAACTTAGGACTCTCTTTCCTGAAGTATTCCATTTGATCTACCTTAAGCTGTTAGGCTTTCTCTCCAAGGCACTTGGCTATGATACCAATTGTTGGAATAGTCCCAAGGGATAACTGAGAGAGGGGGGTGAATTAGTTATCAGCTAGTTTTAATTATTTTTTCCAATTAAGTATAGAATAATGTTAAGCATATACACAAAATAGAACACCATAATTTTGGTTACGGGGAAACCAAAATAGGGAAAAACCCCGGTGGGAATTAGCACCCACAAAGAATTGTACTTGAGTATAATAATCCTTGTTAGAGGATCTTACAACCCTATTAGGAGTTGATCTTTACAATGCAATAAGTACAGTGACCTAGTTAAGGGTCAGACCCTGTTAGGAGTCTTTTACAAATAACCCTGTTAGGGGTGAGGACACACTGTCCAAAAGTACACTGCTAAAATGATGAAGGCTGCAACCTTCAGTTAAACAGATATACACTATATCTGATAATTAATTGTTTGAGTAGACCTGTTGTCTTGATCAGTTCTAGTGAATTGTATGCACTCTCTGATTCTTCACATAGATCTTTATCTAATGAATGAAATGGCTTTATTTTCCCAAAACAACTAGCATTTTGTTCTGTTCTTTTTTTGTCTCTTTTCTTCTCATTCACACTTAGTGATCACAAATGAACTACTATATGTATCTTCTCCAAAAGATATGATCACATCGGCTATAGGAATCCCTTCAATGCTTCTATTGTTAGCTAAACTAAGCACGCAACATAATTAGAACCGCGCAACTCAAAAATGAATAAACGCATCGCTTCACATAGTCGGCTCCACCAAAATTACCCAAACGTCACGCTTCAGACAAAACATGATTAGTGCCTTTGGTTAATTATCTGTTACTCATAACTAAACATTAATCTAAACATGCATATCCCATAGTTAGGCACAACTAAAGAATTAGTAAAATTACTGTCGACTTTCTAAAAACCGTCCTTTGAAACTGTGGCTAGCAAACAGAGTAACATAACTCAACTGTAACTGAACTTTTGAATCTGCGTGTATGAACATGGTTTAATAACTATGTCTGAAACATAAAAACAACCACGCAAGGCTTCAACATATCCATACTGAAAAGTGAATACAGTACACTATTGTATACTATATGTTGTCATCAATGACAAACATACAGTCAACTATTTTCACAGAGGCAAATCTCCAACATTTATCTAGTCATTATTTCATGGTGTACATACCATACCAATTTGGTTTTCCATGAAACTTTGTTACTTCTCATTATATGCTTTGTATATATTTCCATGCTTATCAAGATACTTTTCCTATGAGCCTTGTATGTTATCTATATTGTCCTAAACTGTAATCACCTATAATTAAATGCTTAATTAAGCCCCATTTCAGCATAGATAGTTTCCCACATTAATTTGCAAGCACCTCAACTCAATTTAACACTCTCTTAAGACTCATTAGACCTTTATTAATTTAAATTAATATTATGAGCCCTCTCTTAATTTATTCTCACCAAAATATTATTTTGGTCCATTTATTATAAGTGTACCCTTTAAATTATTTAATCTCCTCACTTTAAGATGAGTCCTACCTCATTTAAAGTTCAAGACACATTTTTCACATCTATCGATCTCACATCTCTATGTGGTGCACCTCTTGTTCCTATTAAAAATTTATTGATTTTAGATAGAAACATGTTCAAACCCAACATAGTCCCTCAAAGATGACCTATTCTTGACTGTTTTGCATGAAATTTTGGGAGCAAGATTTGGTAGTTTTACATTCAACAAGAGTATACCCGAAATGGAAACATAATTTTTCTAATTCGACCTAAAGGTGATTTCCCTTTGATATTCCTATATAAACTTCTCCCTTTCCATTCATTCACAACATAGGAACATCATAGCAATTCAAACTCCAATATATCATCTCAAGGTCTTCAAGCATCCAAGTCTTCAAGCATTCAAGGCATTTGGTGTAGAGGTACCTCGACATCTCACCATGTTGCATAATATTGATATATTTATGTCATTTAAAATTGCATTGATTTGTAATCAAAAGTCAGACACCTTATGTAATCATGGGTAGATGGATGGTTTTTTATAACTGTCCAAGAATTGCAACTACCCAAGAATCTCGATCAAGAGATTGATCTCTATAAAGGAGAGACAATGTAACCAAATGGAAGAGAGGAGAGAGAACCTACAAGATATTGGAAAAAGAGAGTGCAAAAGAGTGGGAAAAAGAAATGGCTCTCTGGCCTTTAGCCAGAGAGCCATTAATATATTATGTATTCATAGGATTTTAATGAAAAATAGCCTTGAATGCAAAGGTCATAAATTTGTATTGGACCATTGGATTTCGTTAGATTTTTAATATGTTTTGAAAATCCCAGTTTTCCACGACTCCACCGGAGAGATTTTTGAAATACTATTGGGAAAAGAAGTTATTCACTGCAGAGTGATCTTTAGTATTTCAGTTTTCTTTGAGTCATTTGTGTTTATGTTTTAGGCAAATTGATTCTGTAGTCTTCCTTATGGACTGGTTACTGTACATTACTTGATTTCGGTTTTGACAAAAGTATTCAAACCATGGATTGGATCGGGTTATTGAGTTACAAATAAATGATATTGAATAACCTGTTTTGTTTATGTTTATGACAGTCCTGATTTGGGGACGATGAGAGTTATTTTGTTTGGGTAAGAATTAAATTTGAAACCGTTCACTAATTATTGAAAGGAAGATGAAATGGTTCTAAAACGGTTTGCAAGAACCATTATCAAAGGTGGTGGAGGTTGTTTATGCCCGCGTAGAGCTGAGAAATCATGTTACTATGATTATTTTGAAAGAGACCAAGAAAGAGATCTATATGCAGAGTGGGTTGTTATCAACCTCTGATAATGGAAAGAAAAGAAAAGGTGGCAGCGTATTATAGGCGCAAATATTCAAATTAAAGAATGTGGAATGAAGCTTCTATATATTGGAAATTGAGATTTGAGTTTAGGGAGATTGGAGGAGGACGTGAGTTCATTGGTGTCAAATTATGTCAATGATACAGTCATGGATGAGGTGGCTACGAACAAAGCTGAATTCCCTCATCAAGCTATCTATGAAGAAGATGGTGATGTAGATGATTATGAATATTGTACTAGTGATAATGCATATAGAAGATAATATATAAGTTGACATTCAACATGAAATTTTCTAATAGAAAAGGTGGTGAACATTCATCAAATATAGATGAATTGATTCAGCGAAGGATTATGGAAAAGACTATAAGCCTCTAAAAATGATGTTTTTAAAGAAAGATAAGATTATATGCAAAGATAAAGACATCTCAGATGCAGATTTAAGGAAGCCAAAGAAGTATTGGCAGATGTAAAAGATTGTTTTGATGCTCCTCCGCATCAAGTGATATCAGAGCTAGCAAAACATCTAGTGTTTTGGTGGGTAGACCTATAACTGGTTGCAAGATTGATCCATCAAAGTTGCAGCAAAGACGCAATTGTGATTGCATGTGTGAAGATCTCAGCAGGGGTCTTGATATTGTCTCCATCGAGATGAAGCTGGGTAGAAGGTGCAAGGGAGAAACCACTAAGAGAAAGGTGGTCAGCATCTTCCAAAAGCTTGGGTGGGTAAGATGGCACTATGGAGGTTGTGTGAAGCAGCAGCATGAAGAGTGGTGGATAGTGACCAGTATACACTCCATTGGCAGGAGGCACAGTTGCAGGAGAGAGATAGCGGAAGCAACGGAGGCATCATCATAGATTTAGTTGACAATGAGGCACAATAGATGACATTTCCAAAGGGACATGGAAATATTTCAAATGCGGGAGTATGGTGTAGAGGCACCTCGACATCTCACCACGTTGCATAATATTGATATATTTACATCATTTAAAATTGCATTGAAATTGCATTGATTTAAAATTGCATTAAAATCACATTGATTTGTAATCAAAAGTTGGATACCTTATGTAATCATGGGTAGATGGATGGTTTTTTATAACTATCCAAGAATTGCAACTACCCAAGAATCTCGATCAAGAGATTGATCTCTATAAAGGAGAGACAATGTAACCAAATGGAAGAGAGGAGAGAGAACCTACAAGATATTGGAAAAAGAGTGGGAAAAAGAAATGGCTCTCTGGCCTTTAGCCAGAGAGCCATTAATATATTATGTATTCATTGGATTTTAATGAAAAATAGACTTGAATGTGAAGGTCATAAATTCCTATTGGACCGTTGGATTTTGTTAAGTTTTAAATATGTTTTGCAAATCCCAGTTCTCCACGACTCCACCAAAGGAATTTTTGAAATGCTATTGGGAAAAGAATTTATTCACTGTAGAGTGACCATTAGTATTTTAGTTTTGTTTGAGTCATTTGTGTTTATGTTTTAGGAAAATCGATTTTGTAGTCTTCCTTATGGACTAGTTACTGTATGTTACTTGATTTTAGTTTTGACAAAAGTATTCAAACCATGGAGTGGATCAAGTTATCGAGTTACAAATAAATGATATTGAATAACCTATTTTGTTTATGTTTATGACAGTCCTAATTTGGGGACGATGAGAGTTATTATGTTTGGGTAAGAATTGAATTTGAAACCATTCACTAATTATTAAAAGGAAGTGGAAATGGTTCTAAAACGGTTTGAAAGAACTGTTATCGAAGGTGGCGGAGGTTGTTTATTCCCACGTAGAGCCGAGTAATCATGTTACTATGATTGTTTTGAAAGAGACCAAGAAAGAGATCTATATACAGAGTTGATTGTTATCGACCTCTGATAATGGAAAGAAAAGAAAAGGTGGCGGCATATTATAGGCGCAAATATTCAAATTAAAGAATGTGGAATTGTTAGAATTTAATCTTTACTTGTACAAATGTAAGTAGGAGATTCTTATGGAATCCCTACACCTATTTTGTCTTCTTGTACAAGTGTGAGGATAATTCCTTTTATTGTAATTTCTTTTTTAGTTATTCCTCCTTATGAGGAATCCTACACTTGT
>MU227587.1:3189262-3201353 GCA_018584345.1 Thuja plicata | reverse complement strand
TCTTGTCTCCTTGTTGCTTGAATCTTTGGTGAATGCTCCTAGTTTTTGCACTAATTCATGGTAAATCTTCTTACTCCTCATTGAATTAAACAATTTCCTATCTCTCTTTATTTTTTGTTATTATTTTTAACAAGAATGAAGCTTCTATATAATGGAAATTGAGATCTGAGTTTAGGGAGATTGGAGGAGGACGTGAGTTCACTGGTGTCAAATTACATTAATGATATAGTCATGGATGAGGTGGATACAAATGAAGCTGAATTCCCTCATCAAGCTATCTATGAAGAAGACGGTGATGTAGATGATTATGAATATTCTACCAGTGATAATGCATATGGAAGATAATATATAAGTTGACATGCAACATGACATTTGCTAATAGAAAAGGTGGTGAACATTCATCGAATATAAATGAATTGATTCACCGAATGATTATGGAAAAGACTATAAGCCTCTAAAAATGATGTTTGTAAAGAAAGATAAGATGATATGCAGAGATAAAGACATCTCAGATGTAGATTTAAGGAAGCCAAAGAAGTATTGGCAGATGTAAAAGATTGTTTTGATGCTCCTCTACATCAGCATTCTTCCTCTTCATCAAGCATTGTGGAAAACTACAATAATCATTGTGCAAGGTATGTCATTCATGATTTCCTTTTAGGTTTTTGTGGATTCCAAGCTACTGTAATAACACTTGTGATTGCAGCCAAAGAAGAATTACACCATCAAGCTATAAGATAATTTATAATTCAGATCTAGATTTTATTTCATATCAATGTACTTTATTTTCAAGCATATTTCATTTATTTTAAAAATTTGATTCCTTAATCAGGGTTTTGTTGGAATTTTCTTCTGTTGGAGTTGTTGGCATTCATGTTTTATCATTGATGTCAACATATGTCTAGTTGAATTCTCAGTCAGACTGGTTTTCTCAGGAATAGGCGAGACTAACAGTCATGTACAGACTCTCTACAGGATATCAAAGGATGAAAGTACAAATATGTATTAACGAACAAGTTGGGATCTTATATCTAAGGTTGCTTGAGTTTATATTTCTATTTGTTTGAGTTACAATGGTTTTGGTGAAGAGTGTTTGCAGAACAGTGACAGACAATTGTGACAGTGTTAGTCTCTAATTTTTGTGGATAACTTGGGTACAAATATATTTCATGTTATTTGAGCTTGGGGAATGTCAGGAGACATGTTGAGGAATACTTTTATGATTCTTGGGTCACAAGACTCTTGGCGATGTCAACTATGATGTGTGTTCTAGAGAAGACCTATTTGGGGCCAACTTCAGAGATGTACTATGTATTATGGATAGCGAGTGTGGATTGTGGATCTTGGATTATATTTGATGATTTATAATTGATGTTTACTTGTTCAAGGTACCATGTGTATATTAGCAAGGGGTTATGTAGTTATTTGTGCATTGGAGAATTCTTAATTGGCAAACCTAATTACTTATTGTAAACTTGTATAAAGAAGAGTTTTTTCTTGATTAGGAGTGTAAAAAGTAAAGTATGGAAGTTGCGAGCTTGTATTTGAGAAGTCTATTGGATGTAGAGCATAGATTATGATTGATGAAATTCATTGGAACCATTTAAGAAAATTTATTGCTATCAGTCAGTTCACTGGATATATATATCACAGATAGTGAGTCCTGAAGGTGGATTTAACCTTCTTTAGGCAGTGAGCCTTTTGTTTCTCTTGAGTCCTAACAGGGTTTGTCCTTTAACAGGGACTGTGTACTATATGTAATAATCAGTTGCTAATAGAGATAAATCTTCTAATAGGGATACTATACTTTTAGTGCATTATTTGTGGGTGCTAATTCCCAGCGGGGTTTTTCCCTTAACAGGTTTTCCTCAACAACAAATGGCTATGTTATAGTGTTGTTTTTAATGTGTTCAGAATTGTATTTATCTTTTGATTGTTAAAGGTTAAAGTTAAGATTGTTTGGCATACAACTGATTCACCCCCCCCCCCCCTCAGTTGTATTGGTGAACTATTATTGCTAACAANCCCCCCCCCCCCCCTCAGTTGTATTGGTGAACTATTATTGCTAACAATTGGTATCAGAGCTTCTAGTCCTTTGAGATAAATATTAACAGCTTGAGGTGATCCTAAAGATGGTGTTCTATAAGAAGGAAAGTCCAAAGTTTGATCCTGAAAAACTTTGATAGTTGGAAGAACAAAATGAGAACTCATCTACTATGTTTGGGAATTGACTACTAGATGATTACAAATAAAATGAGCAGTTCAAGCCTGAAGATGAATTATAAAATGCTATTGATGATGAAAATAAGTTGTTTTCTTGTAACATGGTTGCAAGAGAAGCACTGATTAGTGTGCTCTTTGAAGGTGAATTTACAGAGGTTAAATATTTGGATTCTACACAAAAAAAATTGGTCAATATTAGAGGTACTATATGAAGGAGATAAGTTTAGTAAGCAGGCAATGTTACATAACTGGAAGACAAAGATGGAAATCCTAAAAATTAGAGATGATGAGAATGTTAGAGCATATGTATAGATGGTTATTGAGTTTTTTATAGCCATTAGAAACTCTAGAGGCACCTACAGTGAAGAATAAATTATCAAAAATATTCTTATATCTTTGACACTTGTTTACAAAACTAAAGTACAAGCTATAGATGAGATCATACCTTTGATGGAGAACTTCAACAGAGAGATGTTGATTGCAAAATTAACTATCTTTGAGGCTGGAGAGCTAGTCGATTCATTACCTAAGGTTGAATCAGCATTTAAGGTGACAGTGCATAGTAAAAAATGATTTTATCAGGTCTTGCGAGCACAAGTAGAAGTGACTTGCAAGAAGATATTGGTGAATATGTTGATTATTAGGAAAATATACAGGAAGAAGAGAGGAAGTTAGATGAAATTGTAGCCCTAATCGCAAGAAGAGAAAAGAGAGATAAGGGTAAATTTGAAGGAAAGTTACCTCTGAAATATTTTTCATGCAATAAGATAGGTCATTTTGCATCTAGATGTGCTACAAGGGTTCCTAAACATAAATCTAAGTTTCATAAACCTAATTACTCCAAGGATAAGGAATGTTACTATGCTAGTCAAGGTGTGTCTGATGATGATGTTGTGGATTATGATGAAATTGGATTTATTTCTATTAAAGATGATGAACCTATTCATGAAGAAAAAGCCCTAGTTTCACATGTTGAAAAGAAATTTGAATGGATCATAGACAACGATTATTCACATAATATGACTTGTGATAGAAATAAGTTTGTTCAGCTAACTAAATATGATGGTGGTGGAGTCAGATTTGGTGACAATGCTCCTAAGTTTATCATTGGAGTGGGATCGATTTCTCTTGATGATAAAACTAATACTAATGATGTATTGCTTGTTGATGGACTTAAGCATAATGTGTTGAGTGTTGGATAGCTTGTAGACAAGGGTTATCATTTGAAGTTAAATGATGGGAAATATTCTATTAGAATTCAGATAGGAGATTTGATCGCATCTGGTACTAAGTCAAGAGGTAATGTATTTGAGTTGAATAGTACAGAAGTTTCTTGTTTTGTTGCGAAGGTTGATGACAATTTGTTATGGCATATAAGATTCTATCATATAAGTTTTAATAACATTGTGAAAGCAAGTATGAAAAATGTTGTTAGAGATCTACCAAAGATTTTGAAACCTTCTAACACTATGTGTAGAAAATGTGTGATGGGGAAACAAACTAGAACCAATTTTAAAAGAAAATCTTACTCAGCAAAAGGGAAGTTGGATCTGGTGCATACAAATCTATGTGGTCCTACAAGAACAATATCTTACTATGGTGAAAGGTATTTCATACTTTTTTTATGAATTTTATAGGATGATGTGGGTTACTTATCATAGAGAGAAATCTTAGGCTTTTGATAAATTCAAGATTTTCAAAGAAAAAGTTAAGAATGAAACAGGTTTGAAGATGAAATGTTTAAGGTCAGATAGGGGTGGAGATTTTACTTCAAACATGTTCAATACCTACTGTGAAGAGCATGGAATATATAGAAAAACATCTGCTCCAAGGACACTACAACAGAATGGGATTGTAGAGCGAAGAAATAGAACTATATTAGATGCTACCAGGACTAATATGTTACTTGAAGGAAATGTGTCACATGTTAAAATTGGTGAGAATTTGTTAGTACTATAGTCTACACTTTGAACATAATTCATATCAGAGAAGGTACTAATAAGAATCCTTATGAACTATGGTTTAATCATACTCCTACTATGAAATACTTCAGAATATTTGGTAGTAAATGTTATATCAAAAGAAATGATGAGATAGGAAATTTTGATGCTAGAAGTGATGAAGAGATCTTCTTTGGTTATTCTACTAAGAGAAAGGATTATAAAATTTTCAATCTGAGATTGAGGAAGATAATTGAAAGTGTTAATGTAAGGATTGATGAGAAGTTTCAGATTCGGGAAAGAATATATGTCTGTGTCTAGACTTTAGATAATAGGGAGGTTACTGCAAATCAAGAAGAACATTTTGAGGTTGATCGTGAGATCGAGGTATGTTTAAATGATTAAAATGATTCTACTAAAATTTCAAAGACACCAAGGTATGTTTAGATGAACCATCCTAAAAATCAAATTATTGGCAATGCAAGCAAAGGAATGATGACAAGATCTAGATTAAGAAATGAGATCTATTTGGTTTATCAAGTAGAACCAAAAGCTACTGATGAGACATGCAGAGATGAATCTTGAAATAAATAAATGCAAGAAGAATTGGAACAGATAAAGAAAAATAATACTTGGGAATCGGTTCCTAAACCTAAGGATAAGAATGTTATAGGGACTAAATAGATTTTTAGAAACAAAATGAATGATGGAGGAATGGTTATAAGGAATAAGGAAAGACTAGTTTGTAAAGGCTACTTGCAAAAATAAGGCATAGACTGTGAAGAAACATTTTCTCTTGTTGTTGGGATAGAGGTAGTGAGATTATTTCTTGCTTATGTTTCACACAAAGACTTTAAAGTGTATCAGATTGATGTGAAATCTGCATTTCTGAATGGAGATCTAGAAGAAGTGTATATTGAGCTACTCGATGGATTTCTTTTAACAGATGATGACAACATGCTTTGAAAATTGAAGAAGGATTTTTATGGAATGAAACAAGCACCTAGAGCATGGTATGCTAGATTGGACAAGTATTTAATTCATCTTGGTTTCAGAAAAGGTAATGCAAACAGTATTTTGTACTTAAGAACTAGTGAAGATGGAATCTTAATAGTTGAAGTTTTTGTAGATGATATCATTTTTGGAGGTAATGATGAAATGAGTAAAAAATTCTCTAAGGAAATGGAAAATGAATTTGAGATGACGATGATTGGTGAAATGAAATTTTTCTTGGGTTAAAAATTAATCATAACAAGAATGGTATTTTTATTTCTCAAACCAAGTAACTTAAGGAAATGTTGTAAAAGTTTGGAATGGAAGAGTGTAAACCTGTTGGAACACCTATGGTTACTGGTTACAAGCTTACTACTATTGATGAATCTCAGAGTGTTTTTCAGACCAAGTACAGATCTATGATTGGAGACTTACAATATCTAACTCACACTAGACCAGGTATTGCTAATGCAGTTGGAATTGTGGCAAGATATCAAGTAGATCCTAAAGAGACTCACCTTGTTGTAGTAAAGAGAAAATTTAGATATTTGAAAGGAGCACTAGAATATGGCTTATGGTATGAAAAATCTGATGATTTTTTTTGCATGCTTATACTGATGTTGATTGGGCAGGAAGTGTTGATGATAGAAAGAGTACAAGTGGTGGTGCATTTTTTCTTGGGAAAAGTTTGGATTCCTGGTTACGTAAGAAGAAGGATTGTATAGCTCAGTCTACTGTTAAATCAAAGTATGTCACTTCTACTATAAATTGTACATAGATTATTTGGGTGAAGAAGATGTTGAAGGACATTAGGGTAACTTTTGAAGAGTCAGTGGTTATTCATTGTGATAACACTAGCATAGTGAATATGTCAAAGAATCTAGTTATGCATTCAAAGACTAAACATATTTCAATTAAGTATCATTTCTTGAGATACAAGGTTGAAGATAAGTAGATTAGATTGAAGTATATCAGCACAAAGGAATAAATAGCAGATATATTTGCAAAACCTTTGCCAAATGATGCTTTTGAGTATCTCAGAGGTATGCTTGGGGTGAGATCCCCTCCTTGAAAGAAATAATTGATGCAGGAATGCATCATTCCAGAGGATTTCAAAGTTATATCATTTCCTAGACTTGGTTTATGGATCCACTCCTCAGGGGGAGTGATCCTAGGAACAAAATAGAACACATTTAGGTATTTGTGAACCTGGTTGTTGCAGGATTGAAGTTTTGAAAAAGCTACACCTTACAAAGGAAATATGGTTAGAGATAGAGTAATGGCACCCTTTTCCATTGATGTCAAAGGGGAAGAGATTTGGTGAAGAGAGTCAATGAAAAATCCCTATTGTTTTAGGGAGAGTTGTGAAGAGGATTTTGAGAAGATTGTACTGAGAGTGGTACTTTTGGATTGATGAATTTTCTCATGTGTTGTCATCAATTCTAAAGGGGGAGATTGTTAGAATTGGATTTTGTTGGAGTTGTTGGTATTAATTATTTTTCATTGATGTCAACATATATTCAGTTAAAGTCTCAATTAGACTGGTTACCTCAAGCACAGGCGAGACTAATAGTCATGTAAGAACTATGTACAGACTATCAAAGGATGCAAACACATATATGTATTAAGGGACAAGCAGGGATCTTATATATAAGGTTTCTTGAGTTTATTTTTCTATTTGTTTGAGTTACAATGGTTTTGGTGAAGACTGTTTGCAGAACTGTGATAGAGAATTATGACAGTGTCAGTCTCTGAGTTTTTTGGATAACTTGGGTGCGAGCACATTTCATGTTATGAGAGCTTGGGGAATGTTTGGAGACATGTTGAGGATTTTTTTTTATGATTCTTGGGTTGCAAGACTCTTGGTGACGTCAATTGTGACGTGTGTTCTAGAGAAGACCTATTTGGGGCCGACTTCAGAGATGTAGCATGTATTATGGATAGCGGGCGTGGATTGCAGATCTTGGATTATATTTGATGATTTCTAATTGATTTTTACTTGTTAAAGGTACCATGTGTACCTTAACAATGGGTTATGTAATTATTTGTGCATAAGGGAAGTCTTAATTGGTCAACCTAATTGCTTATTATAGACTTGTATAAAGAAGAGTTATTTTCTTTATTAGGAGTGTAAAAAGTGGTGTGGAAGATGTGAGCTTATATTTGAGAAGTATGTTGGATGTAGAGAAGAGATTGTGATTGATTAACTTCATTTGAAATTTTTAAGAAAAGTTGTTTCTATTAGTCAGTTCACTGGATATTATATCTTTGTATATTTGTATCTCAGACAGTGACTCCTAAAGGTGGATTTAACTCTCTTTAGGCAGTGAGCCTATTGCTTCTCTTGACTCCCAATAGGGCATGTCCTTTAACAGGGACTGTGTACTATATGTAATAATCATCTCCTAACAGGGCTAAATCTTCTAACATGGATACTATACTTTTAGTGCATTACTTGTGGCTACTAATTTCCACCGGGGTTTTTCCCTTAACATAATTTCCTCAACAAAAAATGGTTTATTTATACTATTTTTGTTAATGTGTTCATAATTGAATTTATCTTGTGACTTTTAAAAGTTAAAGTTAAGATAATTTGGCATGCAACTGATTCACCCACCCCCCCTCTCAGTTGTATTGGTGGACTACTATTGCTAACATGTTTGACTAAGGAAAACCCATTTGTAAAAAATTATTTCCTTGTTTTTTGTGTGTAGGTATAGGTGGTGCTCACACTAGATTGGATATGGGAAGTTTAGGACCTCACAAATAGGTTGCACCTAAAACCATTAAAAAGTGTAGGGAACAGGTCAGCCCAGGAAACCTAGTCCCTCTAGATCCTCTCCAAATTGATTTTTAAGTCATTTGCATTCTCTAGACCCCATTTATGATATTTGAATTAACCTGTCTACTTTATATTAGATCGTGCATCCTGAAACTTGTCGTTTCCTCCTTTCTAGCTTATCACTTTGCATTACTTAATCACATCCTCCTAATCAACCCTCAATTAAGGTGAAGGATCATTACACCTACTTAGTGCTTAATTCCTCTTGAGCCTATTGAGAGACTTTTCTTCCAATGCAAGATAGGAAAGAGAACCATAGGATCATTAGTTTACTCATTTGAACTAGTCATCCATATTTCTTATGTTACATTTTGGTGAACCCAATGCATGACATTTCCATTCTAATTTTGGTGTCTAGATCTATTTTGTATGCATTTCATTAGTTAATTTTATGCATTTATCTATTTAGGTTCACCTATATTACATTTTGGTGAACTTGATGCACGACATTTCCACTCTAATTTTGGTGTCTAGATCTTATATGGATGCATGACATTAATCTATCTTAGATACTTTTGATTTTTTAGTCTTAGCATGACATTATCATTCATTTCTAAAAAAGGCATAAAAATTGCACCTTACTATCTCCTTGATTCTTTTATTTTCATTAAAAAGTACCAAAAACTCTTCATTTCATAACTTTTTGTTACCTTTAATGTATCACAATTTGATATTTATGCATTGGTTTCTTTATTTTCATGTTGCAAAAAAAAATTTGGGCATTGTCCTGAAACTATTTTGTCAATTTTGAGATAAAACAACATAATTCCATAAACTTGCCTTTACATTATGTTATCACTAAAAAGAATCAATTTATGGAATGTGATGATACTTTGGCTTCTTTTATATCACCATTCCTCTCTCCCAACTATTCTCTTCTTCATAAGGACATATTAGTTCAAGAAGATTTTTTAACCCTTCTCTTAATGAGCTCTATTTTTAGGAGAAGCGTTGAGGATTGATGTTAACTATTATCCTAATATGTGACTCCCCCATGAGAATACCTTAGTTTAAGATTCATTTCAATGACTCTCCCTTTAAGGATGAAGCTTTAGTGATTTATGACTATACCCCTCCCATAGTTTTCTTTATTCATAGAGATGTTCCTACTCTAGATGATTTTCCTATTTGGGGTGAAACATAGGAAAAAAAATGATTATTCTCTCCCACATGAAATAAATTTTATGAAAGAAGATGATATTGGGTTTAAGGAGACTATTATAATTTTCATTTATTCTATTCATTTTAATGATCTTCCTTCTACTAATGAAGCATTAATGAGTTGTGTTTGTCCATCTTCTAAAGTTTGTATGTAGGTCATTAAGATACTTTGAATAAAGAGGATAATATCCTTGATGCTCTCCCTACCATTGAGAACAAAGAGCCTAACCAATTTAATGATGTTCATTTTTTGGGTAGTGAAAATCTTGAGATTATTGTCCATCTTTATCAAGATACCCATAAACCTCAAAATAAACTAGTCAAGTTATGGTGAAAGGTGTTAAACAACCTAATTATCATGCAGTTTATCACACATATAACACAAGAAATAATAGATAACCTGCCAATTCATTTGTCCCTCCTTTTATCACTTCTCAGCCAGTATTTGTTTTGCACCTTGTCATCCTGAAAATATTTTAAAGGAATATGATTTAGTTGAACAATTTTGTGCTACCCCTCCCAAGATATCCCTTTGGGAGCTAATTCAAAATTCCTCTTCACATAAAAAAAATGTTACAAGTTTCCTTAAGAAACATGCATATCCCACATCCTGTTGGGACTAAAAAATGCAGTAAGGGTTTTTGAAGTACCATGTTAAAATTTTGCAATTTGAAGCCCTATATTTGCTTTTGTGCTTATTTGCCCGGATGAAGTCTCGAGGTCCAACATGCACGTCAGATGTTCATTACCCTTGTTCTAACATTTGAAGACATCTCAGGTCATCATATTCAATTTTTTATTTGTTTCATGATGTCTTGTTTTGAGCACTTGTCTAAATCTGCATTTTGCCTAAGTGTAAGTTTGATGTAACAGGCCCTGTTTGCATTTGAATATCTTGTGTCCTGTTAAGTTTCATGGCCCACCCCTTTGAGGATGTTTAAAGTGTATATCACAGAACTTTTTTTTCAAAGCTCAATCCATTTTGAGTTTGTTTGATAGGTTTTTCAATCCCTCAAAGTTGGTCTTCCAGAAATGTCTTGTTTATCTATTCTGCCCAGAATTCTGATTAGCCCTGTTTGACCAATTGTAACTTTTGACCTTGTGACCTAATTGAAACAATTCCTTTTGCATTGTATTTCAAAGGTTAAATAAATCTTGAGTCTCCATCTTTAGGTCAAGACAAGTCCATTTGGTCAGTTTTCTAAGCCCATTCCATTTGCATTTTCTATCAATTTGCCAAATGATGAAATGCAGTTTTCCAAGTAGCTTGCTTTGTGGTTTCCCTGTTTGCACTCGGTTCAAGGTCAAGTATAATTGAAAGTTGTTTTGAGTTTTAGACTTGGAGGTGTACTTCCCTAAAGATTTTTGCACCTTGACCAATCTGTTCGGTCACTTTCTTAAGTCGTTTCCAAATCAATTTTCTACTTGTCTCACTGTTTCAGATCCATAATGTTTTTAGCAAGCTGACTTTGGTCTTTAATGATAATTTTCCTTTTGATCTTCTGAGAAAGATAATGATGGATTCATTTTCATTATGTGAGAGTGAATCATTATCCAAGATTCTGGAACTTGGGGGTTTCAGTTGGTAAATTTTAAAAGCTTGTTTCTAAGGTGATTTGTGCAGATTGACAGTGCAGATAGAATCAATGTTTCAGAAGACTATATTTGATCAGTGATATCTTTTGGCTCAAATCTTTCTGTGCAATTTCCTCTGGAATGTGTTCTCACATGTTGGTATTGAACCTAATTTTTTTATGGCGTGTTCCTATGAATTCTTTGGGTTAGTTTTCGAAGCCATTTCCATATGCCAGTTGATGTTATTGGGATTAGCTTGCAGAAGTATAAATGAGTTGTTTTAATGGTCTCTAGTTAAATGCTTCATGGTTCAATTGTGCAACGAGCTACATTTTGATAAATTGAAATGGTGATGTCTAGGCAAAAGTTTGGCAATTTGATTGTAGTGCGAGGATTTCACCAAAAGACAGTACTATGCTTGGTTGGATCCCATTTCATAAATTTAGGAAAAATTTAATGTCATCAAGATTACAAGAACTTAGATGTTTTAAATGGGATTGCAAAGACCATAGAGGAGGGTGATCCTCTCAGTATTCTTCTACATGAAAAACACTAAGAAGAAGAGCAACAACATGAGCGAGAGGGTACTGCCGCATGTTTCAATAATGTGTCCTATCCCAAAGGTTAGATACCCTTGCCCAAAGGACCCACTTCTTCAAAGCCTGCCAAAGACTATCCTCTCCATCTCGACCCCTTCCAGAGAGAAGCTACCCAGTGTTGGAAACATGGTGGGTCTATTATGGTGTCAACTTGTACATTTGCCAGAAAATTGTTATGGCCCCTTATGCTATAGCCATATCATTAATAGATAAACATCGAGTTATTTACATTTCCCTAATCAAGGCACTTAGTAACCAAAAGTTTAGGGAATTCAATGAGGAGTTCTCAAATGTTGGTCTGGTGATTGGTGATATCACGATTGCACCAAATGTATCTTTCCTGGTAATGATTGTAACCACCTGAATTTGGTCTGTCGCAACTATAGACCCTATTTTCCCTAAGTGTGATCATACCCTCGATTTATGTCCAAACGACCCTGTTACTGCTTGGCATATTTCTTTTAATCAATTTAATGTCCTAGGTGATTTTTATCTCTGATTTATATTAACTATTATAGCCATACAATTCAAATCAATTTCAACCAATCAAATCAAATCAAAATCAAACATGGCTATAGTATTTAATTATAAAGGAATTAAATAAATCCCTAAATCAAATACCCACTTGCAATTAACCCATTCCCCTAGCCCATTTAATTTAATTAAAATGGCTATAGTCCCCTAATTATTAAAAAGCAATTTCATTGTTTAAATAATTAATTTTTTTTCTAAATCCCTGATGACATCATCATTTATTA
>MU227587.1:3160849-3188174 GCA_018584345.1 Thuja plicata | reverse complement strand
GCTAGTTTGTTACTTCTATTTCATCTTTTATAGCTTAAATGCATGCTTATTTCATCATTTAGCTTGTTTTCAATTAAAATCCTTCATGCTAGAATAGTATTGGTCACTGATTTATAGCATATTCTGATGGCTAAATATGTTATTTATTACACTCTTTCTAGTTAGAAGGCAATAGGCCGATATTAGTGGTTTTTGAATGTTTTATCTAACCATTTATACTAATGCAATGACCTATTGAGTGTTTGTGTTGATCTAACAGGTACCCAAATACACACGCACAATGATAATAGAGATCTTACGGAATGCCCAAACAAAGGAGGGATTCAGCATCAACAAGTAAAGGAGGTACAATCAAAATAAAGGAAATTTGCCTGTGTTTTAAAATAGTATGGATGTTGAATGTTAAAATATGGAAGAAGTCGATGTTTTTCTCTGTTTCAAATGGAAAAATCAGATATGTTGCATTGTGAAAGAGGGTGCCCGCTGTTTAAATGTGGATATGGCATAAATGTTAGGAAAATATAGAGCCTGTGCAAGGAGGAGTTTTAATAAGAAATTCCAAAGCCAACACAACACAATGAAATGACAAGGAAGACTTAGCAGGCTGCACAAGTCAAAGGAAAGCCCATGAAGCCAAGCAATATATACAAAGGGGGCATTAAAATTAAGTTTGTGATATGTTGCGTGAGTTTTGGCATAGGTGTCTGCACTAAACAATTAAGGAGAGGCTTTGTTTTAAATGTTTTTCTTTGTTTTTATTAAACCAAACGCAATAGACAAGTGTTGCGCTAGTTTTAAATAAAGCTAAAACATCTAAAAGCAAATGCTTTTAATATATGCAAGACCCCCTTGCGCAGAAAAGAGACAAGGATGCAGATTTAAGATCAAGATTGTCTGCACAAGAGATGAAGTAATGGATGAAAGCCTGCACTGGATGTTATGGAGGTTTTTATTTTGTTAAGTTTTAAAACATAAAAACCAGCAAAGAAGAAGATGCGCAGCACTTTGATGGAGGCTCTCAAAACTTTCAAGCAAATGCAATTGGTGGATTTAACACCAAACACATTGAAGTCTGCACAAAATACAAAGAGGAGATCTTCGTTGGAAAAGAAAAGCCCACGCAACATAGAAAAGGGACATTAAAACTTGGTTTATTGCATGTTGTGTGGACTGCAGAGGAGGTCTGTGCTTTAAATGCGTAGGAAGGAGTTTTAAATAACATTCAAGCAAATGTTATTGGCAGATGTAAATGACAAATTTCACAACCTTTGTAACATTTACCAGGCCTACGTTGGAAGTAAGGGAGGGTGTTTGCATTGTTTTCATGAAGGCCTCTACTATCTTCAAAAGGGGTGTAATACCAAAGTTTTGAAACCTTAGTACATGCACCAGTTAGCAGAGAATGAAACCGCGCAGGAGTCTGGAGAGGAGCTAAGAAGCTTTGAAAATACAGAGAGGCATATATCCCACATGCAGCAGGTATTGGGATTTTTTAGTATTTAAATACTAAAGTGCTTGCATAGTTGTTTGAATAAGAAGTCAAGAGGCCTTGGCGGGCCCCTTGGATGGAGGTCTAAATGCATAGGTGGGCCCAATTTTTTTAAAATATTCAAAAACTTAGTCCCACATTGCCCCCACAATGGAAAATTGAAATGTTTATAAGAAACAAGGAAAACATAAGTAAATATGAAGAAGAGCAGGAGGCTCTCTTCATGCGCATGTGCAAGTGACATGTGCATTGGGATGTGTGCCTAGTGGACAGTTGGTGGTGCATTGGGAGGCATGCCTAAGCAACCAGGAAGAAATTTTGCAGGCAGGTGGCGTCGATGGTGATGAGGCAGCCTATGGTGATGAGGCAAATGGGACACGTGGTGGCTAGTTGCGAAGTCACATGAAGATGACCACCAGACCAGATAACTGCTAGTCGCATGGTCACGAGATGCATGCGATTAAGTGCTTGACCATGTGAGACTGGGCAACTAACCATAGTCACGAGACAGATTCAGCTTAGTTACGAGATCTCCAGATTTAACCATGGTTAGTCAATTTCTTCTGAGATTTGGAGACTACATAGTGTAGGCTAACCACAATTAAGGCATAGTTAAGGTGTGGTTAAGTGAGATCTAGAGACTTAGAGACTAGCCTTAGTCTCCAAGTCTCCCAACAAACCCATGGTTAGAAAATTTATTCAGAGACTTAAAGACTAAGTTAGTCTCCAAGTCTCTAGATAGACTCAAGGTCAAGGAAAACTTTCAGAGATCTAGAGATTGCTTAGTCTCCAAGTCTCAAGATGAGCAGGAGTTAAAGGTGAGTTAAGAAGACCAGTTTAAAGTAGCAAATCAACATGTGCCAAGTGTCCAATTCTGGCAACTTCTGAGGTAAAAATGCATAAAATAGAGATAATATGTGCAGAATATCAAAATGAAATATCATTTCAATTCAATAGTCCAACTATTGAAAATACATTCAAATATTTCAACATATTTTGAATATTCTAAAAGTTTGTACGGAAGGGAAATTTGTTTAAGTGATTCAAAGGGCAATTTTTACCAAAAATATCAAGTATCATATATCACCAAAAAGGTCTCTGGATGAGGATTTTGATTTTGTTAGCCTTTTGAGTCTTGATCATATCAGATTTTTGCAATTGCAGATAGAAGCAGTTGCAGATATTTTTGGGGATAGACAGGTGTCGGTGACTGAGATTGTTTTCCTTTCTCCTATATCTGGATTTTCTTCTAATTATAATCAGATGTTGAAAATTTATGTTTTTGGGCAGTATTCAGGCTCTTGAGTCTTATTTTCTGTGTTTCTTTGTCTTGCAAATGTACAGATTCAGATGAATTTTAATAAGAACAATGGAATCCTTATTCATTTCTTGTCTGATGTCTTTGTATGCATTGTCTTAATTCTTGTGTATTAACTTGTAAGGCATGTTAATATACCATTTATAAGGTATCTATGGGTATGAATTTGAGTTTCTTTCAAGGAGAGAGTAAGTCTTGATTTTAAATTTTGAGAATTCTAGGTTTGCATATGAATCTGATGTCCAGGTATTGAAATGAGAAGAATGGCTTGCAAGGCATTCCATTCGGGTTTTTGAGTTTGGAGTTAGGGTTTCCTAGGAATGCACATTTGTTTGACTTTGTTGCCCAATAGATAAGGTGCTAGTCTCTTTCTTATCCTGCAGTTTCTTCATCAAATCATTAATTCAGATCATTTTCCATTTCCTGTTTAAGAGCATAAATGTTTGTAAATTGCATTGAATAGTGAAAATGCTTTTGGTGATTCCTTGTAGAAGTGAATCTAATAGGTTAGCCTTCCTGAGCCTCCAGGTTCGAAGAGAAGAAGGGTGAATATCCTTGTTGTCACTTTGACCATTTCCCTGGTTCTTAGCAGATCATACAGGTGGGGTCCTGTAGAAGACTGGTTGAGTTGAACTCCCATGTTTTATAAGTCTGAGAACTATCCACGGTCGCATCTGCATAATGAGGTTTAGCTAGTGAGTTATATGTATGTAGATTTTAGCTTATTTTAGGTGTAGCTGCCTAAGTGTGTGGAGATCAAATCAAAAGGAGGATCAAATCCTCATCAATTAGTCTTTTCTTTCCCCTCAGTTTGCAGGAATGAACTGACTCTTGTGATCTGGACAAAAATCCCCAGGTCTGATTTGCATTGTCGCTTTTAGAACAAAGGGATACAAGAAAAAATGCTAACACATCCTATGTGACGTAATGACATAACTTCCTCATTGGAGTGTCTACATGAAAATAATACTCAAGCTAAGATTGTCTTCTCCCAAGATGAGTTACCTTCTAAGGAAATTCAAAATCAATATGATCCCCTTATGATTTTTGTTATTATAAATGGTAATGTTATTCAAAAAACATTGGTTGATAATGGATTTTGTCTTAACATTTGTAGCATTGCTTTTTTGCATAAAATTAAGATGGATAATTAATTTATTCAACTTGATTCTATTCATATTCATGGCGTTGACAACATTGTGCAAAATACTTTAGGTATTATCACCTTACCTGTTAAGGTAGGTCTTATTATTTTACCCATACCTATTCATGTTATTCCCAATACTCTCACTTACTATATTCTCTTAGGAATACCATGGTTACATGTCATGCAAGTTGTTCCTTCAACTCTCCATTGTAAAGTTAAATTCATCTATAACAATCTCATGTACACCCTTGAAGCTGATGATAAATTACAAAGTTTCTTATAAATTGAATTTGATTCTCCATCCATTCCTACACCATTTAAACAAGAAACTTCTTCTCCTCTTAAATATACTCCTCCTGAAAGTGTCCTTTTAGAAGATTATTGGTAGTCATTATAATTTACACCATATTTTGTGGGAGAATAAAAGGTTCTTGAGTTTAACATTAAACCTTCAAAGGACCTATTGTGTCATTTGTTCAACCCTCTCCTCCTAATATTTCAATTTATAATCTTGAAATATGTGCACAATAATGCATCGAGAACCATGAGAAACCTATATTATCTACTACTTCTATGCCTTACTTTAACCAAGATAGCATTTTTTCCAACCTTATTTGTCTTAAGTTGATTACTCAACCCAAACAAAAGTCGAATAAACATAAAAAAAATCTTGTAAATCTTCCTTTTCTACAAGTATAATCAATATCATGACCAATCTACTAATGAATGTCAAGATTTGTATTAAAAATTTCAAAAATTCATTGATTATGGCATCATTGATATAACATGTAATAATGAGTTGTATTTAAATCTTGAATATTTTGAATAACATTTAGATTCCTATTATGTTTCTCCATATTATGTGACATTGTCATCCTATCCCTTGGGGGCTCATTGTCATTCATGGCGGTACAATTTCAAATGCATTCATACTTTGTGATAAAAATAATAGTCTTCCTCATCCTTATCTTTGTATCCACACTTGGGGGGAGGTTGAATTTAAATCTCTCTAAGGATCTATTTTCCCCTTTTATAAGTAGCATTTGTTCATCATGTGATGTCCAATATTACACAAAAAAAATTTCTTACATTAGGGATTCTCTCTTATGTAAGAGGTGTGTGTCCTTGATCACAAGCTCTTCCCTATTTGAAATTTTCTATCCATGGAAAACAAATCCCTTACTTGGGGGCTAACAATATATCATCCTTCATTAAGAACCCCTTTTACCTAACAACAGGGAAGGTATGCATTCTTCTTCTCTTTCCCCTCCTTCAGTTGATGATGTTATATATTCATCCTCCTTTCAGCATCCTTCAAAAGGACCCCTTTACACTTGTAGTATAATATATGTTTGCATTCATCCCTTCCCTGACCTTGTAGGAGTTGTGACCTCTTTGGATTGGACTAGGTGTTGCTTAAGAGATACCTCCTCAGTGTTAAATTTTTTATCCTTGTTTAGTTTTTCCTTAAGATGTCAAAATAGTCTTATTATGTCATCTTTGGGGAGGCATATATGGCCTCCTAATTGAAAATATTCCAATTACTTCAATAATTTTAGGTAGAGTACACAAGCATAATACAATTTAGTAGAGCCAGATGACTCTCCTTTACACATATTTTAGGATTGGTTGAATAGCATTGCTATACCATTTAACATATTTTTTTCATAAACTTCATGGGTTGACTAGAATCTACTAGACCATTTGACCCTTTCTTTTCACAAAATTTATGGATTTAATATTATAACACAAATTGCTAGACCATTTGACCCCTTCTTTTCATATACTTTTATCACTTGAATATCTTGCTAGACCATTGACTCTCTTTGTACCAAACTCTCTCATGGATCACCTAGCACAACACAAATGGCTAGTTTGTGTCATACATGGTTTTATTTTTCTCTTCTCCATGGATCCATATCATAACACTTTTTTCTAGTTGACAGGATTGTGGAGTCTTGTCTTATCTTTGATGTGTTCTCTCGCCTTTCCATTTTACCACTTGTTCTTTTGCAATATCTTTTCGAGTGTGATACTATCAATTCAGATATTTTCTTTACTGAGGTAACTTCAACTAGTTGACTTGGAACCTTAGTAAGCTTTAGTCTTTTGTCTTTGTTTTGTGTGTTTCTACACTTGGTTTTATGAGTTAAGATTTTTTTTAGGGGTGTATGTCCTTAAAATTAGTGATTTCTTATCTCTTTGTAGTTTTCTTGTGATCATATCAGCTTCCTCTCTCATTTATTTCGTCTACTTTACCATGAGTATGTGTATACGACTCATACTCCTGCTAAAGTAGGGGGCTAAATGTACTACCCTAAATTTTAAGCACCTATAATTAGATGCTCAATTAGGCCCCATTTAGAATGTATGGCCTTCCACATTAATTTTCAAGCACCTCAGCTCAATTGCACACTCTTCTAGCACACATCAAAGCTTTATTAATTTAAATTAATATTATGAGTCCTCTCTTAATTAATTCTCACCATAACCTTAATTTGGGCCATTTATTATAAGTGTGCCCTTTAAATTATTTCATCTCCTCACTTTAAGATGAGTGTACTACCTTATTTTAAATTTCAAGACACATTTTCCATATCTACGGAACTCACATCTCCATATGGCACATATTTTTAGAAACTAGACCCTATTATCTGGATCCTATTAAGATTTCATTGATTGTAGGTAGGATCATGTTCAAAATTGATAGTCCCTCAAAGTTGGAATAATCCCTCAAATTCAACCTATTCCTGACCTTTTTCCCCAAAATTTTGGGAGCAAGATTTGGTGGTTTTACACTCCCCAAGAGTATGCTCGAAATGAGAATATCATTTTTCTAAGTCGTCCTAAAGGTTATTCCCCTTTGAGATCCCTATGTAAAGGCCTCCCTTTTCATTCATTCAACACATAAGAACATCATATCAATTCAAGCTCCAAGTTAGCATCTCAAGGCCTTCAAGCATTCAAGGGCATTCTTCCTCTTCATCAATCATTATGGAAAACTACAACAATCGTTATGAAAGGCATATCTTTCATGATTTCCTTTTAGGTTTTGTGGAGTCAAAGCTATTGCATTAAAAAAAATTATTACATCCAAAGAAGCATTGTGCCATCAAGGTATAAGATAATTAATGATTTAGATCTAGCTTCTGTTTCATATCAATATACTTTGATTTCAATCATATTTCATTTTATTTCAAAGGTTGATTCCTCAACTAGGGTTTGACTGAGGAAAACCCCTTTCCACACAAAATGTTTCTTATTTTATTTGTATAGGTACATGTTGCGCTTGCACCAGATTAGATCTGGGAAGTTCAGGACCTCGAGGACAATCTGTAACTAAAATCCTCAAAAAGTGCAAGGAACGGGTCAGTCCAAGCAACTTAGTCCCAGGAACAAGTCGGTCTAGGTGACCTAGTCCTTCCAGATCCTCTCCAAATTTATTTTTCAAGTCAATTACATCCTTTAGATCCTATTTATAATATCTCTATTGATTTATATGCTTTCTATCCTAAAACTTTCATTTTCCTCCTTTCTATCTCATGCATTACTTAATCACATCCACCTAATCAACCCTCAATTAAGGTTAAGGATCATTGCACCCACTCAATGCTTAAGTCGTATTGAGCCTAGTGAGTCATTTTCCTTCTAATGAAATATAGGAAATAGAACCATAGGATCATTAGTTTACCCATTTGAACTAGTAATCCTTATTTCTTATGTTACATTATCATGTTTATTCTTATGATATTTACACTTATCATTTATCTTTGTGGGAGTTTATTTTCATATCACCTTATACTTATCTTTATATTGGGGGCTTCATGTTTTCCCTATGAAATTTGAACTTATATAGTAATATTTGTTACATTTGAAGCATCACACTTACAATGTCTTTTCATTAATGCAACTTTAGATTAGGGGCATCATGCATACCAATTGTACTTACATTGCATTCATGCCTTCTTCATTATTTCCTATGATATCATTTCTTATCCTTTTATATCATATGCATGATGTCCTTGACTACATGATGACCTTGATATTTTTATCTTAGACCTATGTTACTACTTGGGAACTTTTGCCTTTCCTCAACTATGTGCTTATTCTCTAAGTCTCATATTGGGGAAACACATATTATAGTGTCATATGTACAAATATAAGTGTTTTCGACCACTAAGGGCTACAACACCATTTTTATATTCACATACTAGGCACAAAGTAATATTCTATAATGCATGTTTGTAGCCCATTTTCTTACCACATGTATTACTCAAAATAATCTAATTTCTTGCTACATGATGCAAATATTTTATTTAAATTAATTTATAATATTTACATGAATACATTATTAATATTTTTTATTTTATGTACTATTTTTATTTCTCCTATAGTTCCTTGCATCTCATATATGAAACCATTGAAAGGGGGTATATTCTATAACTAACACTCATATCTTAAAATTACAACAAAACATATACAAGCGCCTATTCAGAGACTCGTCATTGTGTAGAAAAATATTTATCACATGTCATAGTAAATTGTCTAATTTGACAATGGTAGCACACTATATATTAGTAATATGATAGAGGTAGATTTTTCTAACGCTGTCATTTTACACTTTCATGGTTTCTTATTTCATGAATAATTGAGCAAACTTGTATTTTGTGTCTATCTTTTTGACGCAAGAATAATCTACCTATCGAAATCTCTCTTTTATTTTGTAGGTTCACATTTAATGTCCATTGTAAAGTGTGAATACATATAATGGAATTTGGCAAGATCCATTAGTTTAGAATGACTTAGACATCATTTTCTATTTGAAAATTTACTTTGCATGCATGTTTTTTAGTGTTACAAACTTTGAGACACATGATCACTCTAGGATCCATAGGTACCGAAAATTCGTGGAAAAATAGGATCCATAGGTACCAAAAATTCATGGCAAAATATAATAGTGAAATTTTCACACAAATAGCATAATATTGTATGAAGTAGGGTTCATACACTATCTTTCACCTAGATCCTCATTCATATAGATTCCTATATTTTGATAATATTTTATTTTTTCTTGTGCGTTCTCCCATGCATTCCACATTAATTACACGTCATATATCTAGGAATTCATTCCATGCATAAATTTGATCACTTTTGGGTAATTCTTGTGGGTGTGAGGTCAAGCCTATGACCATATATTTAACCCTCAAATTTTTAGTTCCCAATGCCCATTCATTTCACTAGTGATTCATAATCAACTAAATGCTTATTATGTCATTATATTTAAAGGTGTTTGATTTAATTAATTTTGCATCCTCTCATATCCTCTTTCATCCTAGATTATTTGAGCATTGAAGGAACATTATTAGAAAACTTGAATTGGTGCACTAAAAAGTAGCATTTACTTCAACATCATCATCTAGCACATTGATATTATTTCTTGTTGCATGCCAATCCTAAACATGGCCACAAAGCTAGCCTTCTATAGAAGTTCACCAAGTGTTCACTAGAAATTCAAAAACCGTCTAAACATGTTCACTAGCCTTAACCATTTCTTATATGCTAGTGAATAACCTGTTAAGCTAAGGGATGGTTATGATCATGACCAGTTGTCAGAGCCGAGGGATCGTGTCTACCTGGTTGTGATGAAGTATCTCACACAGGAGGGAAGGTTTGGTGTTTAATACTATTACCACCTACCTTTTTTAAATCACTTTAGAAATCACATTGTTATTTCCATTCCTTTTTACCTTCTACATTCGATTGAAAGCAATTTTAATGATTTTAATGATGCCAAGAACCATGACAAAAACTTCACCACTTTACACCAAAGCCTTTTATTTCATCTCAATCACTTCCTTTTGGCCCTCTGCCCTCCCTACCAAATTATTGTTCAAGAGGTGTATGTTTCTCCCACCCCCCCTTTTGCTAGTCTCATGGACACTCCCAACCCTAGCAGAAAGTAGTGCCTTAAAAACCCTGGTCTTAAAATCAAACAGGAGACCTCCCCTATTTCGCACAAGGGTAAGCAGGAAAAAAGCAAAAAGAGGGTTGCACCACCTCCTAAATCCAAGGCCAAAGCCTACAAAAATGCCAAATTCCTTATCAATTCTAATGTTGAAATCACTAAGGAGACCAGTTGGGAGCTTAATTTTTAAAGAATGGTCTCTTTTGGATATGACATATAGGATCTCAAGCTCTTTTTTGGCTAGATTCTTGGGATGGTTTTTCTTCTATACTTTCCACTCATCCCTATCTTTAGCCCCTTTGTGACTCATTTACTGATGTTGGCTGGAACATTTTTTATCGCTAAAAGATTGCCCATAATGTTAGGTTGGTAGTTTTTTTCGCTACAAATATCCCTCTGAATGGCCTCCAAGAGGATCTGAGGAAGATAGGCAGGAGTGGCTCAGCTTCTAAAGTCTCGAGAGTGCACTACCTTGACTGGGAATGATCTTTTGGCTTGGAAAAGTAGTGATTTGTCTAGGAAGTTTTCTATTTCTGCAGGTTATGTTGAGCTAGTGCGGAAGAATTTTGGGGACATTCAAGGTCCTTGGTGGAAACATGTTTGGTATAAGTTCTCATGGCCCGAGTACAATTTTTTCATGTGGTTGGTGGTCCACAACCGATGTCTTACCTGGGATAATTTATGTAAGTACGGTTTTCATGGTCTCTCGATGTGTGTGATGTTGTGTCGTAATAGTGAAGAAAGTGTCTCTCATCTCTTTTTCCATTGCTCCTTCACTAGACATATTTGGCACTTTTGGTGGAATGTGTGGAATCAAGCTTGTTGGCATGTCTCTTCCTTGACTGAGTTTTTGTTCAATGGGGCAAGGCCTTTGTCAAAACTTATTTTCTTCAAGTGGCTTGGACTCTTGGCCCTTCTTTTATTATTTGGCATATCTAGTTGGAGAGAAATCATCAGATGTTTCAATATGTGTTGTTGGACGCTCACCGCTTGTGGTGGAAAATTATCCGTTCTTTGGGAGAAATTGTTTCAGCAAAATGTGATTTGATGGAGGCTATGGATCCTAGTGATGTTATATGTTGTAGTCGTCTCCATTTTTCTCCTCCACAACGCTAGCTCATGAGAAATAGATGTAGACACCCTGTTAGGAAGATTAGTAGGGTGGGAATGTGGAGTCCTCCTCCGCAGGGCATTCTCAAAATCAATACGAATGGGTCTTATCGGGGAAACCCAGGTCCTGCAGGTATTGGGGGAGTTGGTAGGGACAACTTGGGGATTGTTTATTTTATGTTTTCTATTTACAAAGGTCATCATCTAACAACTTGATGGAGGCTATGGCTATTTTGTTTGTTGTGGAGCGAGCTTGTGCTCTTGGATGGAGCAGGATTCTTTGTGAATCGGACTCGCAGGTGGTCGTCCATTTGTTGACTTAGCGGCACTTTGAGGATGTTAGTTGGTAGTTACTTTTGGTTGTTAACCAAATTCTTAATTTGTTTGCTTCTTTGGATTCTATTACTTTGACTCATATCCCTCGAGAGTGGAATGATGTAGCAAACTATTTGGCCAAATGGGCTTCTGACCAAATGCAAAACTAGAATATTGTGGATAAGGGTCAATTACCTCTGTGTTTGTCTCATCGGTTAGATCATTTAGTAGATCTTGATAGGATTGTTTGGTGCCCATACTCTGTATTTCTTCTTGCTTTAATAAATTTTAATCTCTCTTTTATTTCAAAATCAAAACAAACAAACAAAAAATCAATTCCAATTCCAAGCCTAATACATTCTAAATTTATATCAATATTATTTATCTTCATTCCTAAAACAAAATGCATCTTATTTATCCCATTTAATTTCCTAATCTAAGCTAATTGTATTTTTCAATTATTAATCTAGATTAGATTATACTTTTGTGAATGCATCCTCTTAGATTACCTGCATTAAGCTTGGATAAAGTTTATTATATAAATAAATGATAAATGAAATTTAACGTATTCTATCAACACTACCATACAAATTTGATTCTTCCATATAGATCCATATAAATAGAACAAATCTGCCACCATAGTTCTACTTTACCATGCTTAATATTTCCACCCTGTACTGCAAGCCGTAAAGCATGCATCACTCATTTTTATTTTACAGGAAAAAGATAAAACCTGATTGAGGTACATGGACTTCACACTGAACAGAAATATTTTGAAGTACATCCGTTGCGCTATTATTATTATTAAAGCAATTGCATCAAAAACCCGAACTTTTAAATCCAGTGTGTGCTGTTCATTTGCTTTAATTCGTGTACTGTTGTTTTACTTCTCTGTCTCTTTTGTTTCTGAACACGGTTCAAATATTTTTTATTTTTTTTTAATTTTTAGAATTAAATTTCAATCCAATACTTGCATACAATTATTTATACAATCTAAAATCATTTTGAAGATTCTGTAATACTTCAAATATCAACAGATTTACTAAGGTGACATGAAATTATTAGCATTATTTAAGAAAATAAACTATTATAAATATCAAGTTTGAATATTATGTTTAGGGAAAGAATATCAGTAATAGTGATAGTTAGTTTAATTGCTTATAATTGTTGTTCACTTTGACAACCAAAAAATTGTACAATTAATCTTATTTTTTTTGTACAAATGTTCTAATAACTGTATACTTTAGTACCAATAAAATTGCAGAATTGATAGTATATTATTTTTCATGACCAATAATTATACAATTTTATAAAAAAAAAAAAGTTTGCATTGTAACTTTTATTCTTAAAAATAAATAATTAGATAATTTTTAATAAACTTTTAATAACCAAATCTCCAAACACGGACGGCAACGGATATTAACAGATTAAAATTAAAATTAATAATATTGACTAGAGATGTGTGTATGGTTAAGTTTAGCCATAGTGGCCTTGGGCAATCATGGATTGTAGAACTTTTGAACGGGCAATAACTGTGAAAAGAAGAAGCTAAATTTTCGTCGGCTAATTCGTAGTTGAATGATGAAACGGGAGAAGCGGGTTTATGCGGGTTTATGTTTGACAAAACCTGCGAAAAAGCCGAGTATGCTCAACAATTATCAGCTTCTATTCGCCGCTTATCCAGAGTACGAGGGCCCTCGGGCCTCTATATATTGGATTTACTTTATCCTTACGTCATCCTTCAAGACTTTGTCAAATCCTTCATATTTACTCATTTGGCCTTTTGCGGAGCTGATATAATGTAAAATAAACACTTTTTTACTTTAGATCTTCCAACTCTAAGTCTATTTGGGGGGCTGGAATTAGACTGGAATTGGCATTATCTAATTGGAATTAGATTGGAATTGGCATTATCTAATTCCGGATAATTCCAAATTTCATGTTTGGGTCCATGAATAAAAATGAAATTGGAATTATGAAAGTCTGATTTTGCCCTGAAATGGGCATATCAATCTTCAACCTAAATAGGTGGAATTAGAATTCCAATTCCAATTCCAATTTTTACAAAAGCAAATTTAATATCTCGTCGGATCCATGACATGATAGATTTCTAAATGTGTGTATGTGTGTATATGTGCGCATATGTGTATATATACACACATGTGTGTATATGTGTATATGTGTAAATATGTATATATACACAAATGTGTGTATATGAGTATATGTGTGTATGTGTATATCTATGTATATGTGTGTGTGTGTGTGTGTGTGTGTGTGTATATGTGTGTGTGTGTAAATATGTATATATACACTAATGTGTGTATATGTGTTTATGTGTATCTGTGTAAATATGTATATATACATAAATGTGTGTATATGTATGTATGTGTGTGTAGACACACATGTGTGTATGTGTGTGTGTATATACACACATGTGTGTATACATGTATATATACACATATGTGTGTGTATATATGTGTGTGTATGTGTATATATACACATGTATGTGTGTGTATATACACACATACACACCGTCTTCAAAAAAAAAAAAGAAATAAACAATTAAAATTATTTATGCATCTTCCCAGTCATCTTCCAGGTGAACCAAACAAGTCCAGCCCATATTCTGGAAATAATTTCTACGATATGTATCTTCCAGAATTGTAGCATCTTCCAGAATTGACCATATCCAGAATTTGGTATTCCAGCACCCAAACGGGCCCTATAAATATTTAGGTATAAGATTTGTAATTGTGAAATTTGTCTATTTATAAAATTTATTATTTAGTTTTGAGTTTATTTGTAATGTTTTAAGGTTTCAATCAAAATATTAGTCTATAAAAATGGATGTGCAAATTTTAATTGCAATATTAATATTTCACATTATATATTTATATATTATAGATGTTGTGATAGAGCATAGTTTTTTGAGCTATGTATTGTTATTATACCATGGCAATACAATCTAAAGACTTAACAGCATGTCATGTGAAATCTAAATGATTACACAAGATGTATCTAGAGTTTTCTCTATATGATAGAGATCAAACACCTGCTCACAACTTAATTATCATGTCATCATAAAGACGAGAATTTAAGTGACATAATGCTCCATTACATAGCACAAGATGACTCAACTATCATCCAAGAGGATGTGGAAATGACATCTAAACATTGGGATTACCTCCTTATGAGTTTGGTCCATAAGGATATACAAAATTTTAATCAAATGAATTGTTCTCTAGTCCTTTACACAAAATGGCATATAATCCGCCAAAAAAGAGGTGAATACCAAGTTGAGGTTAAAAGATACATGCAAAACAACACCATAGGTCTTCAAGGCAAATTCCAACTAACAAAATTCATTAAGGAACCTCTCCCAAAAAAGATAGGGAAATACCCACTATCCAAGGGTCAACCAACATGCCAATCAGGCTACCCAAAATTAGTCAAGTCACCTAATGGAAAAATTCTTGGTGAATTGGTCAACCCTCAATATCTTCAATGGAAAAATGGGTGATCTCAAGGTCCTAACTTGCCCCTAATAAATTAGTCAAGTCACCTAATGGAAAAATCCTTGGTGAATTGGTCAACCCTAAGTATCTTCATTGGAAAAATGGGTGATCTCAAGGTCCTAACTTGCCCCTAATAAATTGGGTGACACAAATAGGAGGTGTGCTTGCTTAAAAATTTTAAGAATCCTAAAGGGTCCAATTTGGCTATACAAGTTGATCAAAAGGTTCTTAACCACATCTAGAACTTAGAGAAATCCAAAGCACAATATCCAAACCTACAATGCATGAAAAAGAGGGCACAAAATGTAAGACATAGAAAATCTAGGCATGAACAATCCTAGAACAAGATGAACACCCAACCAGTGATAAATTTAAGAAATTAAGGATCTAAGAGGTGGAAACAATCACCGAGTATAAAGGGTGGTGCTTCTTATAGGGATTGAGGGGCCAGTTTTCCCCCATACAGTCAAGGGGCAACGCCCCTTGTAGGGATCAAGGGGACAGAGCCTTCTAAATGCCTCTTGTATGTAGCACTTAAAATCTTCTTGACTATAAACTCTATTTAGACATAATATAAATGATCATAGATTATTTCCCTCCAAGATTTTCTTTGAAGAAGGTGACTTGTTCTTCAAGCTTTAAAAAATTCTAAAAAAATGCTTAGAGGACTACTACATTCTTGAATTTGACATAGTATTTTGCTTAGATTCCTTGTCAATTATCTTGCATAAGATAGGTTCTCATTATAAGGAGAGACTTTATGGTACTTTTTAATAGTAATAACTACCCTTAGACAAGTACAAGATGATAGGAGCTTGTTGATTACTAAAATTTGTCTAAGTGTGACAACTTAAATAGGATCCTCCAAAACTATAATTTTATTATATCTCCCAGAGATCTTAAAATATTCTCAAACATCTTCAAACTATATACACAAAATATAATTTAAAGTAAAAGGAAGTAAATATTGTCAATAAGGATGTGTAATGGAATAAATCTAACCCTACAAAAAGGAAACTATGTTCTTTAAAGACTCGGTTTCACAACATACTTTCATATATCTCCAACTAGTCAAAATAGTGAAGATAGAACTTATTATAGATGAAGAAAATGAAGATTCTAACAAAAAAATAGAAAGTGGAAATGACATAGAGTTTTTGGTCTAAATTTAAATGCCTCATGTTGGAATGATGGAAATATGTGTATTGAGAGGGGAGGGGTGAATTAGTACCCTTCAAAACTTTCAAACAAATCTTTGTAATCACAAATAGTAATAATCGACTGTGTAGATTGCTTTCACCATACATGTAATGTCATTGTTGAAATGTAAATGCATGTAATCAAAACAATAAAACATTCAGGAAACTTGAGTACACATAATACATGTATTTTGGTATCACAGAAAACCCTTGTTAGAGGTAAAAACTGCAGTGGGGATGAGACCCACAAAGCTTCACTACTGCAGTAAAAAAGTAGCATGTTAGAGCTTAGAAAGATTGATCACTTCTGGTGACTGTACCTTGTTAGGAGTAACAATAAGATCGATTAGAGCTACCTCATGTGAGTATTTTTCAACACAATGTATGTGTACACTCTATTAAGATATTTAGGCAAAGATGGTTAAGTCTACTCTGTTAAGAGATTTTGGGTCTATTACAATTGTTAGAGAGTAACAAAATTTGTGTTCTGAACAAAAATAATCTAAATATTGTGAATAAAAGATCCTTTAAGTACAATAAACTTATCACCTTGTTGTGACTGATAATACCTTTTGTACTTTTTGGTAGCCTTGTCTTTATCCTGAAAACTGATTGCTTCAATGAAATCCTTGTGTAAAAACCCTTGTCTGATCTTTTGATGTCCTTAGTGTGGTGGCTAATTGATCATAATTTGATCATCATACTTGCAAAAATAACATCTTATCCTTACATATATCGAGCCTCTTGACCTAATTAGGGTTTTACAATATCTTATAAAACCTAAGATCAATGGTGTACAAAATTTACCTTGATCATCTATACATATGAAACATAAACAATAAATGAGTGCATGTGTAATTAATGTCCTCCTCGATCATTGTAAACCATTATCCAGCTCAAAAAAAAATTGTTACCTAGATTGATGTGTCATTTCAAACTTTTATGTAACTGTTGGTTTACTCAGTAAATATTGTCTCTAGGTGCTCGGAGTATACTGCTCGATACTTGGTAAGTCTGTTACTTGGTGATCACTGCACTAGGGTTAAGTCTGCACTCGGTGATCATTACCGACTAGTTTGTCTTTGACTCTGTTACCGACTAGCAATTTGAATACTTGAATACTAATGACAACCTTTAAACTCATATGGAGTAACATTCTCCCCCTTTGGCATTAGTATCAAAAACTTATATATGTAGTATACACAATACCTTATACATAGTAACTTAGTGACTCCCCCTTTGTACATGCTCTTGGTATGCATAGACATAGTATACATATGTTTCCCCCTTTTTTGAAATTAATGACAAAAAGAAATAACTTACAACTTGCCAAAAATGTTGGTATGGGTCTTCTGGAGATTTTCCATGAGTTGCTCCCATTCCTCTTTTAAGTGCTCGAGGGTCAACTATTCCAAGTTTAGTTGAGCATGCATGTCATAGATGTTGTCGGTTACTAATAACTCAGGGGTGGTAACCAAAGATTTTGCCTTTGTCACATGCTTTTGCATCACTGTTAAATGTGCTAGTAACACGGCATGAAGCTTGGTTACTTGATCTCTTATCATGTTCTCTTCCTTCTTAAATTCAAGTCTCAACCGTTGTGTATGAATAACCTTGGAATAATGCAATTGAAATGCTTGTTGCTCGATTATGAGATGATTTGCACTATTTTTAGATCATCATCTAATTTCTTTATCTTTTCACTAAGCTTGGTAGTGAAGTGATCTAGTGTGCATAACTTCTACAGAATTGTAATGGCTTGAGTAATAATAGTTTCTAATGTTGTTACAGATTCTGAGAGAGTTTCCTTGTTAACTGCCACTGCTTGGCTAATCTTTTCAGTAAGCTTGTATTGAATCTTTTGTTCTGCTCTTTGTTCTAACTTATGCTTGGCATCAACATCGGGACCATTTATTGCCTCATTGAGTAGTGCAATTTTATCAATGATGGATGCAGATTCATCAATGTGTGTATCAGGGACAACTTGTAGTAAGATCTCCTTAGCTGCTTCTAACACCTATGCATTCTTGTGTTCTAGCCTCAGCTTGTCTTGAGCTGATTTTTGGGTGTAAAGTTCTCCATATTTTCTTAGTGTTTCACGATCAAGTTTCCTTGGGTCACATTCGGGGATGTCAATGATCTCATCAAGTGTACAACTAGACCCTTGCTTCCTTTCTTATTTTTCTTCTTCTTCTCATGGACACCGGATGTAGGAGATTGTGTCAATAAATGTTGTGCTCGATATTTGGCTTTGGTGGCTTGGTTGGTGTAATGACTTGTTTTTTTGGCTTGGTTACAGACCTTGTGTCAGTAGTAGAAGTGTCTACCATTGTCTTTGTGTTTCCTTCAACCTTACCTGCAGCACCAGTGGTGTCTTTTGGTGCACCACCCTGTGTAGTAGCTCCAATATGCTCAGTGTCCTTACTAGTTTCATCACCCTTATTTTCTTGTATATATGTTACCTACTCGGGTGTAACCTTTGATGCTTCATTTTCAATGTCAATAGCTTGGACCAATATGGGAATATTACCTGGAACCATATATCGAGTGACCATGGTTGTATCTTGTCCTTTGAGGTTCTCAATAGCTCTGGTTATTACTTTGTCTTCCTTTTATTTGTCATTTGGGTCACCTTCGGTGATATCATCTATTATGATTTCTGCATGTCCAAGATTTATCAGTAGCTCAAGAATACCATCCAATACATTGTCAATAGTTGCATCTTCAACATTAGTTGTCTCAATACTCGGTCAATGTCCATTGGTATCGACTGTGGATGCAATGTCCTCTATTTTCTCAGTTGGACATAACAGATTTTTCCAAATCATAGTACTCTCTTCATAAACTTCTTTCAATTTTTCTTGAAGTATATTGAGTGCTATGTATTTCTTTGGAAATTGTTTTGCATACTATTGCATTATGTCATCAATCTGTTCAACTATGTAATCAGCCTTAAGTACAGTGAGTGTTTCCTCTCTCATCTATTTCTTTGTTGTCAATGCATAAGTCCATCTAGTTGATACCTTGTCATACAATTCTTGTGGTATGTATGTAGCAAATTCTATAAGAACTTTTCTAAAATTAATCATCATACCTATCATTGCATCTTCCAATTTGTCCTGATTCTCAGTTGTCAAATTTAGATAAGCTTGTACCTTCAGATTTCCTAACCTTCCGGTTGACCTTATGGCTTCTGCTATTTCATCAATAGTCTGTGGTACCTTATTCTTTACAACCTTAAATTGATCAATGTTATCATCAGAATCATCCTTGTCATATTTTTCTCTAACATACCTTTTCCTTTGTCTCGATGTTGGGGTCTCTGTGGTAGCCTTAGACTTCCTCATTTGATAAGTATATTTTGGTGAGGGTCTAGTTATTTTAGCAACTCCTTTCTTCAAAGGTGGCGATTGTGTTGTCACCAATCTTGTTTTTGTCCTTGGTGGAGTCTCGGCCTTTGTGCATTTTCCCTTCTTGGCCTTAGGTGCTTCTTCTTGTATGTCAAGTGTAGGTTCATCTAATTTGGTGCTCTCTGTATCTTTTTCTTCTCCTTCACTAATTGTAGGCTACTCATCGGTGTCATCAACTGATGTGTCAAGTTCTTCATCAGTAATAGCAAATTTACTTTTCAATGTCTTGACAATTTTGGTCTTCTTTCTTTCCATTTTTTCTACTTGAAGTCCAATCTATATTCTTGTCATAGCTTCATCATATGTGCCAAATCTGATGATAAATTTATCAACAGGTTCATTAAGTAATCCTCTATAGCTTTAGAGGCTAAATCTATGTCAATTTCATAATCCATAGGAGGTATCCATGCTATCCTAGGTTGTACTTCTTTGATGAGAGTTGTGTCGGTGTCAACTATAAAACAGATATCTTCTTTATGCTTTTCTACCAATCGGATTAGTATTCTTGTTCTTTTCTCCATTCTCTCTTTGAACTTCATAAAATAATCATTCATAATGGGTTCAAAGTTTTCTCCTAGACTCTTAATGAGTTCACTGACTTGCATAGTGATTGGTCGGTTGGTCTCCCAAGTCACATTACCAATGGAGGGAAAGAAGTTTTGCAGATAGAAAAATGTACACATCAGTAGAGAACCAAACTTACATGTATTTGATCTTGCTTATCTGATTGTCCTCATGTTTTCTTCTAGTTGTCTTTGCAATAACTTGGCTAGGTCAAGTTACAAATCTTTCTTCACAATTTTGTATGTGATGTTGACTGCTCCACATGCGACGCTATTAGGTCTACTCGATTGAAATATTTTGTATCCAATAACATAGGCACCAAATCTTAATTCAAGACCACTGATGGTGTTGATCCTTAGACCTCTAACATCCCACTCGGCTCCTATTATCTTCTTGATTTCTACTTTGGGCGGGTGCCTTAGGGCTTTTGTTTTTTTGGTTGTCGGATACCCAATTACTGCATGTATAACATCTTTACTGATCTTCTTCGGTTCATCTAGCCAGAGTTTCCCATCATGTATTCGGCTCAATAAAATGCGTATCCATTATGTCTTGAATTCCTTCAGGAAATATAGGGCATTAGTTAACCCTTTTACTTCCAGGTGCTTATGATCGTCCTTCAGCTTCCCATTAGTGCTAAGCTCTTGATATGTCGCAATAAGCTCAAAATCAACTATTTCACCAATTTTGCAATGGATGTATGCTCTTACATCATGGACCAGTAGAACCCTAGACAGTATCACAAAGAACGTGCCTTTGTCATCAGATTGAGCAGCGACCTCTAGATGAAACTTGTAGTTAGGTTCATTACATGTCAAATTCTTGATTAGAGTTATCTTCTTTCTCTTGTCATTCTTTTCTTTCATGGTTCGAGATGAAGACGCCATAGTGTATTGCAAATTAGGGCTTCCAATGAAAATCTCAGAAAGCTCGGTAAGTGCAAAATCTTACTTGATATATCCTACAACTACTCAAAATATGCTCTAAATCACTGTGAAATGCTTTGAAATTCTCTGCTATGAATTCGCTCTTAATCTTTCTGCTTTTCTCTTTGATCGCTATGTGAACAAATGAGTTCACTTCCCTCGAATTTATACCAAAATGCTTTAGTCAGCGTAATAAATTCTCATCAACAACCACTCAGTTGACAAGCAAATCATTCAGTTGACACTAAAGATACCTCAGCTCGGTGAGTACAATAGATGCTCAGTTGACTCAGCAACTCGGTTGTCTCTCACATGTTGACGGACTAGAATTCCTACTCAGTACAAATTAACCGACTCAACTAGTTTAAAGTTATCAAAAATATAATACCATAGTGCATCTTAATTCATGCTAATTTGGCATTCGTACAATTAATACAAGGAACTGATGTAAGATATAACTTTGCAAAACATAGTTCCATACCTACTTGTATTGCTTATGTGGAGGTGGTGGAATCACCTAATCCATCAGATGAGGTGTCACGGTGGCTATTGTGCTTGGTCCAGCATTGTCATTTGATGCTCTCCTCCACATTATATTCCTTATCTGCATGATTTATTTGATTGCTTTTCCATTTCCTATATCTTTTACTTGGTTTCTATAATCGTTGCTTAAGTGACTGACCTTATGACAATGTGTGCATGCTATCCAGAGTTTGACCAATTTCTATATTTAGTTCTCCATTGTCTCATAAAGTTAGTTGCAATATGTCCATACCTACCACATGTTGTGCAACTAGCCCAAGTGTTATAATCCCAAGCATATGCATTACCTTGTCTTCTCAGTTGAAATGCTTTCTCTTGTCCTTTTCGTTTCTAGATTTTCTTCATATTAGTCTTGCATGCTTGTGATGTGTGACCATGCATGTTGCAAGTGCGACAATATTTTTCCATGTAGGGTTTCTTTTGTGGTTTTTTTTAGCTTAGATCTGCATTCATGTGCTTGATTTCCATGCTTGTTACAGTTATAGCAATTACCATTAAATTTAGGAGAGTTTCTAGAAATACCTTTTGATTTGTTTCTGCAAACATTTGATGTGTGTTCTAGTTTTCTACAATGATGGCATGAGGATTTGTTAGGATTCATATTTGTGAAGACATTCCTCTGTTCAGCTTGGTTTGATGATTCTTCATGCTCGGTATACCCTAAACTGGTATTGTTGTTAAGTCTTCTTTGATTGTTCATAAATTCATCCATCCTCTTGGTACTTTCTTCAGATCTATTAATCACCTCATTATGTTGTTGTAGAGTCTTCACTTAATTTCTCAGTTTTTCATTCTCTTCTTTTGATTCACCAATTTCTTCCAATTTTCTAGCCAATTCAATATTCACTCGGTTGGCCTCGTGACTTATAGAAACCATCTGATTGGTGATCTCAAAGTATTGTTCAGTAAGTCTCATTATCTCATATTCTTTCTCTTGTAGTTTTTCAGTCATTTGTCTTTTGTCATCAATAGTCATGTTTCTATCTTGTTCATCTTTCTTTGCATCGTTCAAGACTTCAATCATTCTAACCATTTGTGTATCTTGACTGATCTGCAATGCTTTCACTGACTCGGTAAGTTGTTGATTTTTTTCTTATAGCTTTGATATGATTCTGTTAGATGCATCAAATATGCTACCAGATTTAGATCCAGATGTATCAAATGGGTCATGTATCTCTTTTTCTTGATAATCAATCTCATTACAGGGAGATGCCATGTCTTTTCTCTTAACCAACATATCCTTTAGTTTCTCCTTGGCTTCTTTGTATTTTTCAATGTAGATCTACAATTGCAACTTCTGATTCTCATTAGTTTTGTCAAGCGTATGCCTTTCCATTGTAATATCTTTTCTCTTCAGTGATTAAACTTTATAAATAAGAGAACTAGCTCTGATACCAATTGTTGGAATGATGGAAAGGTGTATACTGAGAGGGGAGGGATGAATCAGTACCCTTAAAAACTTTTCAAACAAATATTTGTAATCACAAACTGTAATAACCAACAGTGTAGATTGCTTTCACCATACATGTAATGTCATTGCTGAAATGTAAATGCATGTAATCAAAATAATAAAAGATTCATGAAACTTAAGTACAAATAACACATGTATTTTGGTATCACAAAAAACCCCTATTAGAAGGTAAAAAATGTAGTGGGGATGAGACCCACAAAGCTTCACTACTGCAGTAATAAAGTAGCCTGTTAGAGATTACAAAGATTGATCACTTATGGTGACCTTACCCTGTTAGGAGTAACAATAAGATCAATTAGATCTACCTTGTGTGAGGATTTTGTAACTAAATGTATATGTGCACACTATTAAGAGATTTAGGCAAAGACGGTTAAGTCTCCTATGTTAAGAGATTTTGGGTCTATTACAATTGTTAGAGAGTAACACAATTTGTGATCTGAACAAATACAATCTGAATATTGTCAATAACAAATCCTTTAAGTACAATAAACTTATCACCTTGTTGTGAATGATAATACCTTATGTACTGTTCGGTGGCCTTCTCTATGTTCTGAAAATTGATTGCTTCAATGAAATCCTTGTGTAAAAACCCTTGTACGATCTTCTGATGTCCCTAGTGCGGCGACTACTTGATCATAATTTGATCATCATACTTGCAAAAATAACATCTTATCCTTACATATATCAAACCTCTTGACCTAATTAAGGTTTTACAATATATTAGAAAACCTAAGATCAACAGTGTACAAATTTTAGCTTGATCATCTATACATATGAAACATAAATAATAAATGAGTGCATGCGTAATTAATGTCCTCCTTGATCATTGTAAACCGTTATCTAGCTCGGTAAAAATTTGTTACCTAGATTGATGTGTAATTTCAAATTTTTATTTAATTGATGGTTTACTCAGTAAATATCATCTCTCGGTGCTCGGTTTATCTCAATGCTCGGTGCTCAACAAGTTTGTTACTCGGTGATCAGTGCACTCGGTTAACTCTGCACTCAATGATCATTACCGGCTAGTATGTCTTTGACTCTGTTACCATCTGGAAATTTTAATACTTGAATACTAATGACAATCTTTAAACTCATATGGAGTAACACCTCATTCAAGGACACCAACACAACATGTAGACTTCTACATGGTATAGTCTAGTCTCATTCAGGCCAAAATAGAAAAGACTTAGGAAATGTGAAAACCCAACTCTGTTATTCAACTAACCTACAAACCCATAAACTAGAAATGTAATAGCAAATAATAGATAATATAAATAAGAAAAAACAAGATAAATAAATACAAGAAAACCTTTGTTAGATTTAATGTCTCTAAATAAACTTGCACACAAAAAGAAGAGGAAAAATGTTTGGGGATGTTTGGAGACTTGCATCAGTCAAATCCCTTTTTTGTTGTTTCCACCTTCATAGTAGCCCGACAAATAGATAGTTCAAAAGATAAATAAACATAATGATTTAATATATTTGGGGATGTAATAAATCCCAAGATTCTCAAAGACACGAGAGAGATAGAAACACATTACCATATAATCTCAAGAGAAATCCGAGGTATGGATATTATTGTGAGATATTGTTGTAGAGAGAGAGAGAGAGAGAGAGAGAGAGAGGGTACAAGAGAGATTGAATGAATTTGAAAGTGAGAAGAGGACAGAAAATAGGTTGTTGAGTCATTTTGGAAGATTATGATATGTTTCCACCAACTTGGGTAGGCGATAAGTGACAAAATGCTCAAAACCAACATTTGAAAGTTAAAATTCCATGGACACAAACACACCAAGCTAGTGCATAAAAAATCACAAACAAAATAATAGGAGATAAGAGAAATGGTAGTTAATGAAAAATTGATGGATTGTGGTTGTTGAAATGGTGTCCTAAGTATTCTAAGAGCGAAAATATTGATGCAAGAGATGAAATGGACTTTCACAAATACTAGGGGAATGGAAATTAAAGTGGATACAAAAATGTAGGTGAAATTACAAAAGGGTGTGTAATTTTTTACTCTGCAAGACGTAGTGTAGTGATCTATTTGTAACATTTTTTGTGGCGATAACCAAAGTTCATGCCCTCATTGGTTGTTATGCTCACAAGTTGTGGGCCTTTGTTGGGTCATTGTGATTATGGATTTGAACAAAAAAGTGTTGTTAAATCCGGGACTAAGGTACCCTATTGTGGTCTAATAGTAAGAGCGGGAAGAGGACTAGGCTAAAAACTTGAGTTTTCATAAACAAAAATATATATATCACTTATGTTTAGAATGTTCATTTCTTGGGGCTCGGGCCCTAGCTCGATTAGCAAGAGATTCCTATGGTAAAACATGGCATCACAATGCTTAGTCTCTCCCCAACCCATGTGGTACTAGAGGACATGTTGTGCCACCATCGCTAGACATGTTAAAAGTTTACCCAATGCACTGTAATTTAGAGGGGGTGCTATACCTGATTCCTACAATCTAAATATATATATATCTTGTATATAACGTAACCTCGCCTAAAATAATGTATTATCAATGGTGAATTATTTTAGATTCATACTAAAAATTAAAAATTCGGTGAATTAGATCTAGGGCATGTGCACCAAGATGAAATTTCCCATCTTTTTCTACATCTCAACTCGACATTCTCTTGATCAGAAAATATTAATGAAATATACTTAAAGTTATATTTCATGTATTGGTTGGTGTTTAAGAGTGATATCAAATCTCTAGGGGTTACAATGAAAATTCTAGGTTTTAGAAAATAAGTATAAATTTTCAAATTTAAAGTCAAATTTTAGAAATCTGAAGGCCTCTCTCTCTCTCTCTCTCTCTAAAGTTGACTTGTATTGTGTGTGTGTGTATATATATATATATATATATATATATATATATATATAATAATGAAGAGAATTATTATGATGTGTAGACAAAGATGGGAAGATAAAAAATATTCATCATCAAAATGCTAGCACTTTTTACCTTATTAGTGATCGAGCCAAGACTTGGCCACTACTAAGCCAACCTTAGTGTTATAACGCACTCGCATTTTTATCTTCCTTAAGTATTTCCAAACCTTTAGGTTGGATTTATCTTGGGCATCCAACCTAAAGGGTTGGAAGGACATGTTAAAGACTACAAACATGGTTTTTTAGAAAATTTTCAAAAACATAATAAAATATCAAGTGTGCACTCCATCAAGTTTGCATATTTTTGAGTGTCAAGTCAAAAAATGACAGTTGCATAGAACTCTCTCTTAACTTTCTAATCATGTAATTTTTTTAGGTTTCAGCATGGAAGGTTTAAATGTGTGATTAATTTTATTATTGTATTCATTTTTTCTTAAAAACTAATGTGTGGTATTTTTGTATAATTTTTTACTTATTCATCAAAATTTGAAACAAATTATAGCTTTATATACTAGACTCCATTCTTCACACATGTACACTCAATTATCATTTTTTCAAGATGTGTCCACTATGAAAATTAGTGAAATAATATTCATAAAAAATAGCAAAAAAATGTAATAAACTATATAGTGAACTAAGTAAGTTCTCATTGAAGTAATTTTCAAAATATCATAAAAAGTTAAAGTAGATGTTTTCTAAAGTAGTTGAGCCTCCCAACTTGAAATTAAATCAATGCTAAGATTTTCCTTTTTCCTCCCATGCGTGTGGACATGTGCCGGCACCATGCACATTCTTGAAATTTTAAGGACTCCACTCTTTAACAGACCCGCGACATTGACATGTGTCAACAAGGTGAGATTCGAGAACTTCACCGCAAGACCATTTTTGAAGGCCTCGCCTGTGGGATGCATGTTAGGGTCATACACATGTCAAAGTTCAAATGGCTTGGGTCCATACTTTAAGGGCCCGTTTGGCACCTGGAATTAACCTTGAATAGGCAGCCAATAATGCACAAATTAAATAATTCTTTGTTTGGTGCATTTTTTGAATTCTGGAATTAAAAAACTAATCCCCATTTTGGCGCTTATGCTTGCATTAGTTAATTCTAAAAAAAAGCTGGAATTATTCTTATTCGAGAATAAGAAATTTTATGAATTCAAAATTTATTTTTTTTATTAATTTTTTTTAAATTTTTTTTTTTTGAAATCTTTTTTTAATCTTTTTTTTTTAAAATGTGGGTATGTATATATATACACATGTGTGTATATATATGTGTGTGTATATATACACACACATGTGTATATACACACATGTGTATATACACACACATGTATATACACATGTGTATATACACACATGTGTGTGTATATACACACGTGTGTATATACACACATGTGTGTGTATATACACACGTGTGTATATACACACGTGTGTATATACACACGTGTGTATATA
>MU227587.1:3144727-3160799 GCA_018584345.1 Thuja plicata | reverse complement strand
TACACACATGTGTGTGTATATACACACGTGTGTATATACACACATGTGTGTGTATATACACACGTGTGTATATACACACGTGTGTATATACACACGTGTGTATATACACACATGTGTATATATGTGTATACATGTGTATATATACACATGTGTATAGTGTATATACACATGTGTGTATATACACACGTGTATATACATGTGTGTGTATATACACATGTATATGTGTGTGTATGTGTATGTGTATGTGTATATATGTACACAAGTTAAAAATACATATTCAAATTAATTAAAAAAATAAAAAAATAATCCTTATTCCAATTTTACAATATGGGATCCAAACAGAGAGTAGCTTATTCCAGCTTTCATTTTTAGAATTAATTAATTCGAGAATAGGCCCTTATTCTGGAATAGGCCTATTCTGGATAAGTTAATGCCATGCACCAAACGGGCCCTAAAGGATAAGGTTCATTTTCAAATAACATTGTGGGGATTATTTTTACAAGAATGATGCCGAGTGGTAGAAAATGGCATTCATTGCAAGAGGAATTAGTTTGTTACCTTCTCATGATGGCAAAACAGTTAAGAAAAGAATAGTTAGCGTTCATGCTATGGGAATAATAATTAATGATGAAAAATCTTCAGCATGAAGATGGTTGTAACCGCTACAAGGATTAAATATCATTATCACATTGCCAACATGTAAAAAAAAGGTGGATGATCTATAAAAGCCCCAGTCTGATTGTAAATAAAGAAGTCTAGTTACATTTCATTCTGGATAAAAGAGCCCATTGTTTATCTTTCTAGAAAAAAATTGTACTCAACGAGAGAAGCATTTTTTAATATTTATAATATGTGACATGTTTTCTAGCCTTAGCAGGTTTTCTCTTAATGAAGAATTGGGACTGTACTATAATTGCCTTTCTTTTTCTATTATCAATATGTTTTGTGCTAGCAATATTTGTATCATGTGCTATTTACTAATGTCGGTTTATTTGTCTTCCACTTAACTTGAAGAATTATGGATCATGTAACCCTTTTAATCTTCCATTTTCCTTTAAGATAGAAGATGAATTATACAAATTATGATAAAAATATAATAATGATAATGTTGACCAGGGTATTAGCACGATGCAATAGTAGGGATAAGAAATCAAATCCCTCTCTTGAAAGAGCGATAGAAATCGCTCCCAAGGTTCTTAGTGATCGGGTCTCAATCACACTGGGGATCAGTGAAGATGTATGTGAATAACACAAGGAGGCCTTTGCTAGTTTGTCGAGCAAGAACTAAAAATTTTGAAGTTACTTTTTTCTGAATATATGAAATTGAAGCATGCATGAAATGGAAAATCTAACAATCTAAATTTTTTTATGCTAACAACTATTGTAAATATCATATTTCAAACAAATTGCAAAATATTGAAGGGTAACTAAAGATTAAAGAAAACTTCTAAAATTTAATTCCTAAGGACATCAACCATGAGAAATCACAACTTGCATAAGATATAATGAAACTTATTCATGAAACTTTAAATAGCATAAATTTGGATTCCAAAATTCAAGCTACCCAAATGCGGTCATCTACATAAGTTGGAGTAATAATTTTGAAAACTTGTCAAAATCGCACGGCCATACCTTTGATGCACACATGTGAGAGAAATCTATCTTAAAGCACAAAATTATTTAAATCAGCTCCGTCAAATCACCACCACAAGTGAATAACTTACACCTAATACTGATAAATTGAAGGTAAAGAATTATCACAATAAAACATACATTGGCTCTTGAATTCAGGAATAAATCATAAATTCACAAAATTAGTAGAAGTATCACACCAATATTGCAACACCAAATGTATATCTCTTCTATTAACAAAATACTTAACCCTTATTACATCATAAAGCTGAGTTTATATAGATTTTACAACTTCAAAATTTCCAAACATGTAACTAGGGTTCCTGGACATTATTCTAGGCGTAGAAAAATTAAAAATCTAGTTTGACTATTGAAAAATAATTCTAAACTAATCTATTACATGATAACTTCAAGCTTACGTGTTTACAACTTGAAAAGAAAACCATTTCAAGCAAAAAATGTGCCCTAGAATTTCAAGAGAACTCCAGTTCGACTATAGCAAGATTTGGTCGCCCAAATATATTTTTCTTGCAAAATGTATGAATTTAATCACAAGAAAAGTATCCCTCTTCATCATCGCGACCATGCAAGCCGTTGGAAACACAAAAAATGGTCTTGGAATGAATATTTTAACCCCAAAAAATTGGCCACTTCAAACAAATATGTAGTTGCATATTGACAATTAATTTTAATGAATAAAGAATTTTGAAAAGAACTTTTGAGGTTGGCAAATCTCACCCGAAAAGGCCTGCTCAAATTTTATAATCATGAAGTTGACTTCTACAAAAAATGGAAGCTTCATGTATTCTATCTTTGTTTTCTTCTTTTTCCTGAAGGCCTGGAGTTGCTTCCTAGCTTGCTAGAATTCTTGTATCTCATTATTAATCTCCAATAATTTGTGTTTTGCCCCTTGCAACCAATCCACATCTTCTGTATTATTAATATTGGCTAGCTTTTCTCTGAACTATTGCACCATATTATTTATGTTGTAAGTATTTTCCTTGTTTTCATCTTGACATAGTTGATAGGCCAAAGACTCGATGAATTCTTTGATGTGCTACACTAATGGAATGAAAATGTCCTTCCTTTTCTCAATGAGACCTTTCCTCTTATTATAATATTTAACTACCAATTTTATTGCTCTTATTCAAGTGTCGAGCTTATCAACCCCCATCTCTCAAAAATGGTCTTTTCTACCAATTTATTTATGTCAGTCTTCTTCAAAATTATCAAATTGGACAAAAATTCATCCCACATAGCTACATGGCCTATATACTAGTCCCTCAGCCACCTAAAACCATATAGCCTAAGGTATTCATTTCCTTTACTATTGTCCAGAAGTAGGCCATAATCTGTGTGATGACTTCATCATCTAAATCCTCTACCTCTTGTTTCCATTCCTCATAGGTCTTGAAAAATGGGTTTTCATATGAGGGGGATACTCGCGCTTCTAATGTTTCTTGTAATGTGACTTATGGATTAGCTAGGTCAATGGGAACCACCAACTATGCAATGTAGTCTTTCAAAATCTTATTTTGCGAAGCTAAGTTTGTTTTCTCCATCTCGTCCTAATGCATATGCTTGAACAAGGATGTGAATCCCAATGAAACTAAGTCATTTCCTTCTTCATAGGTGGTAACCCTAAGATCTACCTCCTCCATCAAGAAATCATCCAAAGTGACATCTTCCAATGTATTATCTAGAGGGGGGACGACAACTTGATCTTTCCAGCACCCCCTTTTGTCTTCTATAACATATGATATTCTTTAATATTTCTTTGCACTTGACTCTCATGGATGAAACACTCTATCAATCTTAGAGAATACTGGAGCTTATATCTCTCTATAGGTCCTCTTCCTTGGTTGTATAGCCTTAGCCAGCCAAGTGTTCTTAGTACTGGCAGAGAGGGGCTAATAAGCTTCCAAATTAAATGTTGAACCCTATGTCTCTCTGCTCTTGGTCTACTATTTTGAGGATTTTTCTTGAAAAGGGGAGGTTTCTATATGCTCCAAAGAAGGAGGAGAGTTATCCTCCTTAGCTTTCTCTTCAGTGTTTTGTTCTTCCTCTTGCCTAGTGGACTCCTTAGTGAGATTATATTCATGGGTCTCTTCATCTTGGCCCTCATCACCACCAGAGCTCAACTATTTTTGTATGTCCTCTCCTTCATCCACCTTCTCCTCCTCATCTTCAACCTATCTCACCTCTATCTCTAGAGGTTCTTCTATTTTTGTTGGGGAATCTTCCTGTTTAGCCTCATTCCCTCCAAGGTCCTCAACTGTATCCTGCAGAGATATAGTTGTTATATTGTGGCCTTGTTACGCTTCTTGTGAAGACTCCTTGAAGTTAGGGATTTTTTCAAAGTTTGAAATATTAAACTCATCTAGCCCTAGGGGATCCTCATCTTGTATGCCATGCTGAGTTGTCGAATTAGATTCTACATTAAATACTTTTGGGATAGATTGACTTGTACCTATTTGCAGGAGCTCATAAATGTCTTCAGAAGAAGGCTCCTCTAGGTTAAGTCTTTATACGACAGTAGTTGAATACCTTGTTCTCTTTACCAACTGAGAACCTATATCCTCTTCTTGAAGCTCCTCATCTTCTTCTAGTGCCTCCATTACTAGGTTCATTGTGGAAGGTTTCTTCTTTAACCTCTTATAAACCTTGCGTGAAGGATTTAGAGGAGGTTGTGCTTTAAGCTTCTTTGCTTTAATATTAAAATACTTGACCCATTTTCCAAAGGAAGAAGGAACATCCATTGTTGGATCAATGTAAACTAAGGTAGTAGTAGTTGGAACTTCAATTTATGGGGAAGGTTCGGTGGTAGGTTGTATAAGTGGTGTGGCAGCAACACATGCCTCTTCTTTCTTTTTATCTTTAGCTTTTTTCTATTTCAAAACCTAAGGAGGTATTATTGTTCCACCTCCCTTGCAAGGCTTATGACCTCCTTTAGAAAGGCAGTATAGGAGTTCTTCTTGAAAATAGGGATATTAACCTTCTTTCCCTTTCTATAATCTACCTTTAGTGGCAGATTGAGTTTATCCTTCATTGGCAAAGGCTCTAGCTTGAATGGCTTCTTTAGCCAATCTTGTGTACAGTCCATTGTGTGCCTATCATTATGGTCTATATCATTTAATTCATTAGCCCCAATCTCTGCATTCAAAATCGGCATGTCAAAAATTCAATATGTATTATAAAATGGAAAAAAAACATCTTTTGAATTTAATTCCCTATTCCTATTCGATATGTATAATCCAAGGGCATCCTGGGCCAGGTCCAGGCTCATTGTGCAATAATATCTAATGAGGGCCTCATAATCATCTATATAGTTGGCCCAATGATCTTCTATATGAGGCTCATGCTTAAAATGAGCTCTCATTACTCTATTGAAGGTTCCAATGGGGTCAAATTTACCCTGAATAACAGAAAAAATACCCAACGGGAATTCATCCCACTTCAAGAAAATAACTTTGTCACCTTGACATATTGAGCTGTGTGTGCCCCTATGCTAATGGGGAACTAAAATCATGGCTTGTGTTTGCTCATTATTAACCTGTGAGAATTTGAGATTTTCCTGCATAGCTCCATCAACACCAGCCAATCAAAAGGGTGCCTTGAAAACTTCTTTGGTTGCAATGTGAAATATCCACCCTGATTCATGTGAATGTCTAGAATTGAATAAAGTAGCTACCCACTTTCTTTATCTGTGATGTAGCTTCCTCTAACATCCTTTTTTTGTGAAATCACCCTCAATGGAATGGATGATCGCAAAGACAGAAGCATTATTAACAATGTGATATTCAAGATTGGTTTTATTGAGCTTCTCCTTCCTCTCTAGCTATGGGTAAACCTTTTGTATATTATCATTTTAATCTCTAGATGACCCCCTCATCATCAATATAGGATAAGAGGCTCAAGAAGCTAGCAGGTACACCACATAAGATTTCATGTAAAATTTAGGGTTTATCTTATCCTCTATAATTGTTAGTCCAGAGTGTCATTGATTATTTGGACCTAGTCAATCCTCTTCTTCCTCTTCCTAATGGTTTTAATATACAAGACCTCCTAGTTCTCAAGTTGTCTAGCTTGGGGAAGACCGAAGACTCTGTTCAACGAAATTATACAGTTCTTCGTATCCTCCATTGAGTAAGCTTGGTGATGATTGAGCTTATCAAGCTTGGCCTCCTTGAGTGGTCTCTCAAGATAGTTTCTATTTATCTCTTGATCTATGTTTGGCTCATCTCAATACTAGTTCTCATCCCTTTCTATGGAAATGGTGGCATACTCATTAGCCAGAGGAATGTGAAATACTTCCTTGATGATGTTAGACATTATATCTAAAAAAACCTCTCCATGTTTGCTCATCACTCTCCTCTCTTGTGAATTAGAGATCTTAGAAATTGTCATTATAAGATCAAGTGACTGGATGGCCACCAGAAAGCCTTTAGCATGTACCAATCTGAACATCACCATTAAAGATGCATATTTGAAGACCTGTTGTTCAGGTTACCTATCTTCTTTGGGAATTCACTAAAGTCCATGTACCTAATGTCTACATAAGTGATCTCATTGTGCAGGTTGTACAACTTGTAGGGCTTGTTATAGCTCACAAACTTTAACTTCATTGGTTGGACTGAAGACATTACCTTTAACTTTGCACTCGAAAAAGAACACTTGCCAGTACGTTTTATTGAAAATTAAACTAACTAATATATGAAAGCCAAAAAATATATAATTTAAAGAAATATAAATATAAATTCAAGAGATAAACCTAATAAGACTAAAACAACCAAGGGAAAAAAAAACAAGAAACCTAAAACAACCCAAGCACTAAAGGAAAACCCTTTCTAAATCAGCATGTTCTCTATTCAAGGATTCAAGGTTTGGGGGTATGAAGACCCCTAACATTGTAAATATCCATTTTTATTAACCGTAGAAGCTCAAAACACTCATAATAGGGGTTTTAGGGATGGAGGACCCCAATATCCCTTTCACGGATTAGGGGTAATGACACTCTTGATACTCAGTGAAAGATGGCACAAGTTGGATTGTCAATAAATAGCATTGGTCATGGTTTTGTGGATGGGGATCAGGGGTCAATGAACCTCAATGCCCTGATGCTTGGAATTGAAAATTGCACAGATTTTTCAAGGCTCAGGAATGGGTGATCCTCAGCCCACATTTCAGGGATCGAGGATAACATAGCCCCCGACACCCCGAAGGCATCTCTCAATAAAATGTTGATGAAAAAGTGTAATTCCAAAGTGGGGATTACATGAACCCCATTCTATTTCAACCATCAAGGGCCTATAATCCCAAACCCCATGAAAGGTGCACATATTTAAGGTTCCATACTATGTATCTATCCTTACTCACACTACTAGGGCATGAATAAAGTGTGGGTTTTGCCAACTAAAGTACTTCAAACTACTGACACACAAACACAAACCAATAAAAGGATAAGAATAGACATGGATAGACAACTACCATGAAAAACCATGAATCCATTGGAAACCCTAGTGGTCCCGCAGACAGACATAAAGCACATAGCGAGCATGAAATTTTTTTAAAAAAAATATTTTAGGGTTCAAACCCTAATTCCACCATAAAAAGGGGAAAGGATTTTATGCCTTATCTAATTAAAAGGAAAATGGTGAATAAAATACCCCACAAGTATAGAAGGTCTTGTATGCCTTGTAAATTATAGCTTTCATGAATATTTATTAAATAAATAATTTGTTTTACTTAGTAAATATTAATGAAAGTTAATATTTACTAAGTGATATAGTTTATTTATTTAATAAATTTTAATATAAGTTTTAATTATTTTTATTATTACATGTACTATTGTTTATAATTAATATTTATTGAATAAGTTCACTTATAAACTATTCAATAAATATTAAATTTAAAATGCAATAATAGGAGGGTTGCATGTAAACTGGAGCTTGGAGTGTTTAGTGTTTTGCATGGAGGTTGCATGATTTTGAGGAGTTCATGATGGTTTGAGAGTTTGCATATGCTTTGGAAGGGTTTGAGGAGATTTTTGATGCAAAATATATGGTGTTGAGCTCTTTTTACAGTATATTTTAGTTACATGTGAGTCAAGTTGGCTTTTTGTGGCAGCTACCTCTAGTGTCTTCTACTTTCACCTCCTTTTGATGGGTTTTTTATTCATGTTCGACCCAAGGAGGATTTTTTTTTAGAATTTCAAGGGGGAGAAGGGATGGTGTGAGAGCTTTAGTTACACTTCAATTCCAAAGGAGTTTGAGTGCAGTTTCATTTGAGTTCACTTATTTTCCAGGTTTTGACCTTCTTATAAGTGTATCATCCTAAAAAGTAAGTACCCTCAATTAGATTCTCATTTTAGCCCCATTTTAGTGGATATGGGTTCCCACATTGATTTCACGCTCTTCTAAGGCTCATTGGACTTTTATTAATTTAAAGTAATATTATGAGTCCTCTCTTCAATGATTTTCACCAATTTATTATATCTTCTCACTCTAAGATGGGTCTTACCTCATTTTAAAGTTCAAGACATGATTTCCACATCTATCGATCTCATACTTTCACATGGTTAATGTTTTGGGGCCTAGAAATCGTCAACTTTCTCTTGATAAAATTTTATTGAATTTTTCTAGGAACATGGCGGTTTTTGGGTACATGTCAGCATTGGAAACATGTTCCCAGGAATATGTTAGCATTGGTGACATGTTCCTCACACTTTCACTTGAAATTTTAAGGTTGGGATTTTATCGTCCGCTACAATAGATCAGGCAATTAGTGTCAAAAATGGCACCTGTTTTTAGTGTAATTTTTGTGGTGATTGAGGCTATGCGATGACGTGAAAGTCGGCACCTAAATGCTTCCACACTTTGGCACCATATTGAGCACCGCAATTAACACCAAAGGTGGAGCCATTTCCATTGTCAAATGTTTCATCACAGATGTGTCTATGCCAAAAATGGTGCCAGAAAAAGACTTGGGCAATAGCGCCAGATATGACACAAAATGCATTGTGTCTAGCTTCCTCTTTTTCTCCTTTGTTGCTTATGGATTTTCTTCTAATCATTCTTCTAGTTTTGATTCTTATTATGCTTCCATTTTTACTTCTATTATAATGTCCTTCGTTGATTATGTTTTGGCTTCCCATTTTTCTTATGCTTTTACTTCTCTTTTTCTTCTGCTTTGGTTTCCCATTTTTCTTCTAGTTTTGCTTCTACATTGACTTCTCATTTTTCTTCTAGTTTTTCTTTGGCTTTGGCTTCCCATTTTGCTTCTAATTTGGCTTCCCAATTTGATTCTAGTTTTTCTTCTACCTTTTCTTCCTGTGTTGCTTCCATCTTTGCTTCAATTATAACACCGCTTGTTGCTTCTAGTTTTACTTGAGGGTTAGCTTCCAATTTTGCTTCCATTATAACATCATTTTTTGCTTATGGTTTTGCTTCAAGGCTTGCTTCCATTTTTTATTCTTGTATTTCTTCTAGTTTTTCTTCCATTATAATACAATTTGTTGTTTCCAATTTTACTTCTTGTATTATTTCCACTTTAATATCTATTTTAACGCCACTTCTTACTTTTGGTTTGGCTCCTTATTTTGCTTTCATTTTGTACTCCCAGCTTTCCTTTAGATATGGCTTCCAATTTTTCTTCTTGTGTTTCTTCCAGTTTTGTTTCCATTACAACGTATTTTATTGCTTCTAAGATAGCTTATATTATTTCCCCTTTTGTTGCTTCTAAAATTGCTTCCATTATTACTCTCTTGTTTTCTACCTGAATTGCTTCTATTTTTACTTCCTAGATAACCCTGGGTTTTTCTTCTGATTTGGTTTCCATTGTTGCTTCCTTTTTAACTTCTAAAATTTGTTCTTATTTTAATTTTATTTCTTATTAATTTAATATGTTTTATTCCAATCATGAAACTCATGTCGACACCAAGAAGGTGCACATCAAAATATCTATAATTTAATTGAATTTGACAACATCATGTTACTCAACAGATGGAGATGATGATGAAGAACAAGACCAGAGGTATACATGATTTTAGAAAGAATAAGATCAGTTTTTATTTTGTCATTAATGTCAAGCAATTAATTTCTGGTTCATATTGAATTGCTATATCTTTCATAGTTGATTTAATTGGGCAATAGATAAAGATCAGTCAATCATAATATCATCTTGAAATAATTGGTTTCTACTTTATCAACTCGGTAAGACTAAAGAGTTAAGTTATCGAGCAGAGAGAGTCTATCGGTAAAGGGCTATGAAAGTTGGTCAAGACACCAAGACATTAAAACACCGAGCAGTGCATGTTAGTGACCGAACCGAGAGTTAGTTATCAAGTGAGAATGAATGTGAGAAACAAGGATAAGAACGCATTTAATGCAATGCTACAGAGATCTAGAGGACTCCAAGAACAAAAAGGAAGTTAGTTACAAGATCTACACACGGGAAAAATTCAAGGAAGAAATATATGGTATAGATAAAGCAGAAAAAGTGAAGGTTTTATTTCCAAGAAAAGTGCAAGTTCTGAGGTAATGCCAAAGTGGATAACTAAGTTTCAAGTTCACTGAATTAGTTCAAAAATTCAATCTAACAGTTGAGCATGATTGAAGTAAAACCTAATCAAGAAGATTAAGAGGCAAAAATAGAGTCTATTTAAAGGATGAATTCGAAGGGAGGTGAGTCTAACAAATTGAAGTGTTGAAGTGCTACCGAATGATGTAGTGAAGAGAAAAGAAGTGATAAATCTTATTCTAGAGAAGAGCTTGATGAGTTATTGATGCCAGTAGTCAAAGAGAGCATAAAGGGATCTGATCAAGCAAGGGGTAGTTTCAGGTTTACAGATCATTATACATATTGTTTCTTATTTGCATTTGTAACAAAAAAATCTCTTAACAGAGTCGACTTAACAGTATTTTTTTAAAATCCTTGAGAAAGGTGACATTCTAAAAGAGTGTTCAAAGCCCTCTAACTAGGCCACTCCTAACAAGGTGAAGATCTTAATGGTTCTAAGGTAAATCCCCTAAAAGGGTCACATTTAACAAATGTGTATTGTAATCTTTAACATGATAAGCTTTTAACCGAGCATACTTCAGAAGAGTATTTTCATTTGTGGGTGATAATTCCCATAGGGTTGTTCCCAAATTGGGTTTCCTTATTAAATATGATGTCAAATGTGTTGACCAATTTATGCTCACATTGATATTTATTGTTTATAAAAGTTACTGCTTAAGTTATTGAAGATATTTGGTGATTAGGTTGTTGTTGTTGTTTATCCTACCAAGTTGAATCAGAGTTGAGTTTTTAAATTTTAAAGTATCATAGTTTTTTTATTCACCCCCCTCTCAGTAATCCAATAATTGGTATTGGAGCTTAGTACTCCAAGATATAAGTTTAAAAGGACTTGAGTTAAATATCCAAAGATGTATAAGAGGGAGGCACCTAGGTTGAATAAGGATAACTTCTCTACATTGAAAAACTGAATAAGGTTACATCTATCTAGTATTGGAGATTATGCACTATATTATGTTGACACTGAGTATGCACCACCGACAACTGGTCCTTTAACAGTTGAGCATATAAGAGAAAAACAAGACCACACAAAAAAAAATGATTGAGATCAAATCTACTCTCACAGACCTACAGTTCAATGATCTTATAGGATGTGATACAACAAAGAAGATGTGGGATAGGATTGAATTGATACATGGTGGGGATAGACATGTTATGAAGGAAAAACCTGAAAGCTTAAGAGGAAAATTTGATTCTATGAGAATGAAAGAAGGTGAAAATGTTACTCTATATAGCACTAGACTAAAGGAAACTATGAATGCTATTAGAGGTGCTAGAGGACATATATCTAAAGAAGATGTGACAAGCAAACTATTAATAACATTGTTACCTATGTATGCCATCCGAGTGTCTGCAATACAAGAACTAAGATCTATTCCTCAGATGATTGTTTTACTGGATGCTACTATTGGCTAGTTGATTGCTTTTGAGCTTAATGATTTTGATAATAGTTTACCTGCTACTGCTAGGATTGAGTCTGCATTTAAATCATCTTTGAATATTGGAAGTTCTAGGGAGTCTAGACCAAGTGATGGTTATGCAAGTAGTTATAGTGAAAGATTCTATAGCTGCAAGAGTGAGCTGGAAGAACTATATGTTGAAGATGAAGCAAATCAAAGAGAATTTGAAGCCCTCTAGAAGACTATAGAGAGGTAAAGGAAAATATTGAGGCAAGATGCCCTTGAAATGTTTTAAATGTAATAAGATTGGACATATTTATTCTAGATTCCCTAACAATGACAGTGATGAGAAGAAAGACAACCGAGATGAGAACAAGAAATAAAACAGATTCAGAAGATTCGGAGACTACAAAAATAAAGGTAAGAAGTCGTGTCATATTGCTAATGAAGGACTAACTGATGATGACACAAATGATGATGTCGAAGAAGAAGTCATATATATTGTCATAAAGGACAATTCTAATGAAGAAAAGAAAGAATAAAAATACCTAATATCACATGTAAGTAAAAATGATACATGGATTATAGACAGTGGGTGTTCACACCACATGACTGGTGATACACTTAAATTCATTACTATGGAAGAATATAATGGAGGATTTGTTAGATTCAGTAATGATGCTCCATATCCTGAGAAAGGTAAAGGCTCAATAGTTATATTGAATAATACAATATGTGATTATGTATATTGGGTTGAAGGATTAAAGTAAAATTTGTTGAGCATGGCACAACTAAACAATTCAGGTGATCGACTAGAATTTCAGAATCGGAAGGTAAAAGTATTTGATGAGAAAGAAAGTTTTATTGCTACTGGAGAACAATCTAAGGGTAACCTATTTTACCTTGGTACATCTATTAAGATTTGTTTGTATGCTAAATTTGACGATGCATGGTTATGGCACAAAAGATTATGTCATGTAAATTTTGACAATCTAATTAAAGTGAGAAAAAAGAATAGAGTTAGAGGTCTTCCAACATTAGAGAAACCTGAGAATGTCATGTGCAAGGAATATCAAGTTGGAAAAATGACTAAGTCAAGTTTTACAAGTAAATCTTATGTTACACAAGGAATTTTGGACTTAGTGCACACTGACCTATGTGGACCGATTTGAGAACACAAAGCTACTATGGTGATAGATATTTCATTCTATTTGTTGGTGATTATTCTAGAATGATGTCTATCATGTTTTTGAAAGAGAAATCTGAAGCTTTCCAGATGTTTAAGTGGTACAAGGCAAGAGTTGAAAAGGATACTGGAAGAAAACTAAAGTGTCTGTGATCTGACAGAGGAGGAGAGTTTACTTATGATGAGTTTACACTCTTCTACAATGAACATGGAATAAAGAGACAATTGTCTGCACCAAGGACACCATAGTAGAATGGTATATCTAAAAGAAGAAATAGATCCATTGTGGATTGTGTGAGAACAAAGATGATTGAGAGGGTAATTTATCAAACTTATTGGAGAGAAGAAGTCAACACTTCTGCTTATACACTTAACCGAGTACAATTAAAGAAAGGTACACACAAGACACCTTATGAGATTTGGTATGATCACAAAGCTAATGTGAGTTATTTCAAAGTATTTGGAAGTAGATGCTATATTCTTAAAGATGTTGGAGATGGTAATTTTGATTCTAAAGGAGATGAGGGAATATTCTTAGGATATTCTACAAAGAGAAAAGCTTACAAATGTCTGAACAAATCTACTAACAAAATTGTGGAAAGTGCAAATGTGAGAATTGATGAATTTGTAGAGATAAATGATTAAGATAGCAAGAAGGAACCTAAATATTATCAAAGATTTATATATGTTCAACTAGATGTTCCTGATACCTTACCAAATACACAAACTAAGGAGGAAGATGAACATAGATTACTACCACTGAATGATGGAAATGAAGTTCCACCGACTATCGAGCATGTTCTAGCTAAGTATGTAAGGAGACACCACTCACCGAGTAAGATAATTGGAGACAAAGATGCTAGAATTATGAAAAGAAGCAAGGTAAGAGACAATACATGCCTAATTTCTGAATTAGAACCAAGAAGAGTAAAGCATGCATTGGAAAACGAAGATTGGGTTAAACCAATGAAAGAAGAGTTAGATCCAATTGTAAAGAATAACACATGGACTTTAGTACCGAGACCTAAAGATAAAACATTATTGGTACTAAATGGATTTTTAGAAATAAAATGAATAAGCATGGAGATGTAATTAGAAACAAAGCAAGGATAGTTTGCAAGGGCTATGCACAAGAAGAAGGAATTGTCTATGGTGAAACTTTTGCATATGTTGCTAGATTAGAAGGAGTTAGAATTCTACTAGCATATGTGACTTACAAAGGATTTAAAGTCTATCAAATGGATGTCAAGTCTGCATTTATTAATGGTATTCTTGAAGAAGGATTTTATATAGAACAACCTGAAGGATTTTCTTAGAATACTAACAAGGACATGGTATAGAAAACAGCACAAGGCACTATGTCGCTTGAAACAAGCACCCTGAGCTTGGTATGAAAGATTACATGCATATCTAATCAAGATTGGATTTCAAAGAACTAGTGATAATAGTAATGTTTATTTGAAATGTGATAGTACTAACAAGATTTTGATTGCTGAGATATTTGTTGATGATATTATTTTTGGAGGCAATGACACATTATGCAAATGTTTTGTTGAAGAAATGATAAAGGAATTTGAGATGTTCATGATTGAAGAGATTAAATTCTTTCTTGGACTACAGATTCAACAAGTAAAATATGGGATCTACATAACACAATCAAAGTACATCAAAGAGATCCTAAAGACTTTTGGGATGGAAGACTCAAGACCGGTTGGAACACCAATGGTTACTTGTTGCAAGTTATCAAAAAGAAGATGAGTCAAAGTTAGTAAATGAGACACTCTACTGATCAATAATTGGTAAGCTACAATATGTTGTACACAAAAGACCTAATATAGCTCATACAGTTGGTATTGTTGCAAGATTTTTTTCTGATCCAAAGGATCACATATGTCTGTAGTGAAAAGGATATTTAGATATCTGAAAGGAACCGAGGACTTTGGTCTACTCTACAAGAAAGGAGGAACTTTTGAGTTAACAGTACACCAATGATGATTGGGTCAGAAATATTTATGATAGAAAGAGTACAAGTGGAGGAGCTTTATTTTTAGGAGAAATACTAGTTACATGGTTCAGTAAGAAGCAAAGTTGTATATCACAGTCTAATGTCAAGGCTGAATATGTTGCAGCAGCTATGAATTGTAGAAACATTGTATGGATCAAACATCTACTAGAAGTTATGCAAGAGGAGATTACTGATCCAGTTACTATCTTTTGTGATAACACAAGTGCTATAAACATATAAAAAAATATGGTAATACATTCTAAGACCAAGCACATATCTATCAAGTATCATTACTTGAGAGAGCAAGTTCAAGACAAGAAGGTGATGTTGGAGTATGTGAGCTCAAAGGAGCAATTAGCAGAAATATTTACTAATCCACTACTGAAGGATGCTTTTGAGTATCTCTAAGGTAAGTTAGGGGTCCTAACCCTATCCAAAATTCATTAGAGAAAGATGCATGATACATCAATTCTAGGACTCAATAGAATAGCTATTTTATGAGTAGATGCCAGTGTTCACACTTTAGGTATTGCCTAAAGTTGTGTAAAGAAATTATGTATGCAATAAATTATTAGTACATGCAAGGTATGATCCACTACATGAATAATGTTTTAGTAGTATGAACCTTTGGCATTGTTGTCAAAGAGGAAGAATGAATAATTAATGAACATAGAAACCTGAAGAATAACTGATTGAAAGAATATAAAGAGGAAGAATATGCATAAAGATGTTAAGAGAGAATAAACACAGAGGGAGAACAAGATCAAACAGCTCAGTGTTACAATCATCAATTGACAGTATTTCCATCAATGCCAAAGAGGGAGATTGTTACTCAACTAATGGAGATGATGATGAAGATTGAAATCAGAGGTATGTACATGATTGTAGAAAGAATTAGATTAGTTTTTATTTTTTCATTGATGTCAAGCAATTGATTTCTGGTTCATATTGAATTGCCATATCTTTCGGAGTTTCTTTAATTGGTCAATAGATAAAGATCAGAAAATGATAAGATCTTGAGATAATTGGTTTCTACTTTATCAAGTTGGTAAGACTTGTAACCACCTGAATTTGGTATGTCGCAACTATGGACCCTATTTGCCCTAAGTGTGATCATACCCTTGATTTATGTCCAAACAACCCTGTTGCTGCTTGGCATAATTCTTTGAATCAATTTAATATCCTAGGTGATTTTTATCACTGATTTATATTAACTATTATAGCCATACAATTCAAATCAATTTCGACCAATCAAATCAAATCAAAATCAAACAT
>MU227587.1:3119870-3134529 GCA_018584345.1 Thuja plicata | reverse complement strand
TGGAGCATATTCTGAGGGCTGATATGCAACTAATTACACTCTTTCTAGTTAGAAGGCAATAGGCCGATATTAGTAGTTTCTAACGTTTTAACTAACCATTTGAGCTAATGCAATGACCTATTGAGTGTTTGTGTCATTTTCAACAGGTACCCATTTACACACACACAAGACTAAAGAGTTAAGTTATAGAGAAAAGAGAGTTTGTCGGTAAAGGGTTATGAAAGTTGGTCAAGACACCGAGACATTAAAGCATTGAGTAGTGCATGTTAGTCGTCGAACTAAGAGTTAGTTACCTAGTGAGAACAGATGTGAGAAACAAGGATAAGAATGCATTTAATGCAATGCTATAGTGATCTGGAGGATTCCAAGAATGAAAAGGAAGTTAGTTACAAGATCTACGTAGGGTAAAATTCAAGGAAGAAATCTATGGTATAAATTAAGCAGCAAAAGTGAAGGTTTCATTTCCAAGAAAAGAGCAAGTTCTGAGGTAATGACAAAGCGGCTAACCGAGTTTCAAGTTCTCTAAATTAGTTCAAAAATTTAATCTAACAATTGAGCGTGATTGAAGGAAAACCTAATCAATAAGATTAAGAGGAAAAAATAGAGTTTATTTAAAGGATGAATTCAAAGGGAAGTGAGGCTGGCAAGTTGAAGTGTCGAAGTGCTACCGAGTGATGCAGTGAAGAGAAAAGAAGTGATAAATCTAATTCTAGAGAAGAGATTGATGAGTTATTGATGCCAGTAGTTAGAGAGATCATAAAGGGATCTAATCAAGCAAGAGGTAGTTTCATTTTTATAGATTATTTTACATATTGTTGGTTATTTTCCTTTGTAACAGCAAAATCTTTGAACCGAGTGGACTTATCAGTCTGTTTGTAAAATCCTTGAAAAAGGTGACATTCTAAAAGATTTTTCAAAGCCCTCTAATCAGGCCACCCCTGACAGGGTGTAGATCTTAATGGGTCTGATGTAAACACCTAACAGGGTCACATTTAACAAATGTGTATTGTAATCTTTAATAGGATAAGCTTTAACCAAGCATATTTCAGAAGAGTATTTTCATCTGTGGATGAAAATTCCCACAAAGGTTTTTCCCAAATTGGGTTTCCTCATTAAATATGATGTCAAATGTGTTGAGTGATTCATGTGAATGATATTTACTATTTATACAATTTATTGCAGATATTTGGTGATTTAGTTGATGTTGTTGTTGATCCTACTGAGTTGAATCATAGTTGAGTTTTTAAAGTTTAAAGTATCATAGTTTCCTTATTCACCCCCTCCCCTCTCAATAATCCAACACATCCATCCTGAGCAGCAAATCAAAATCATCATACATAATAAATATTCATCCAATAATCATTGACCACATTCATTATATATAAATTCACAAGTCAAAATTGATCAGATCATCATATATAACTAAAACAATTGAAAGTCCAATATGCCAGTAGATCAAAAACATGTATAAGTGATACATGTCCAATAGTCGACGTAAGTCAAAATGATACATGGGAAATGGAAGGGGTTTTTTCATTTTACCCTTTCCCTTTTCATCCTTAGTCTTTTTAGTTTTTCCTTATCCCCTTGCTACTACTTCCCTAGTGTGAACTGTTGATTTAGGGGAAACATCCACATTAGGGTCTAAAGAGGAACTATTTACATCTTTGTGAAAAGACTCGGGTAAACTCGTTTTGGCTACAGGAGGGTTTGTGCTAGGAACCACCCTAGAAGTTGAAGTCCCAGGGGTGAATTTTGTAAGTGTTTCCTCCCCGCTAACTCTACAGGTCAAGGGTTGACCTCTAAGATGCACATTCACCAATGTGAACTCTTTAATTTTCAAAATAATCATCCCAATCCCATGAAATCTGAGACATGTCTTGTAAAGACCTTTTAACAAGAAATTTAATTAAAAAGTGACGGGAAACAATTTTTTGCATGTCTTTCTACATCTTAGCAGACATGATTTCCAGCATGTTATATAGAACATTGGGGACATTCACTCTCCTTGCATATTGCATGTGGCTCAGAATCTTGAAGTGTACAAAGTGTAGACTTGACTGTCGACCCTCACAAGTAATGTATCTAATAATATAAACCGCAACATGTGGCCATTTATCTGTTAAAGAAATACACCTTGTTCCTTATTTATCTACTTCAAGTAGACAATCCCTAGGTATGATAAAATCTTCTCTAGCTTTTCTGGTATCTTTATTTTCAGGGTAGGGATCTCCTAAAGCAAGCAATCCTGCAAATTCAACAATATTCTCCTCCATGGAAGTAAACTTCAAACCCTTCACCATTTCCTCACCATTATTAAATGTCTAAGCAAATTCCATAGCAATTTCATTACTGAACCCATTCAACTTCAAAAAGTAGTCTAACCAGCTACATTTCCTGAATTATGGCTCACAGAGTGCGTCCTGCAGGATTACTTCATAAAATATTGGTTCACTTCTCACCGGTAAACCTCCCATGTTTCTATTCACACCCTTTGAAACCTCTCTTCTCTGTAATTTCTTGGCTGCAAACTCACCTATCGCTTTACCCCACTTTTAGTGGCATTATGACAACTTATTAAATAATAAGGAAGGCATTAAAGAGGGATTTTAGATTTTAAAATATTGGCACATAGAACACATGTATGTATAATGATGCATATTTAACACTTGGGTACACACTCCCCCAATCTATATGGAAGCATGTGTCCACACATTCCTGGCTACGGGGCAACTAGAATGCACCCACATACGGTGTTACTTTTTTCAAGTATATTTTAATATTTTATTTACACTAGACCATGGTGTCTTTTGGTTGCACCATAGACGACACCATGTTAGAGCACTGGAAATAAACATTACAATTATTTAATAAATGCATCTAAAGTAATGAATACACAAAAAGTGCCATGTTTGTACCCGGTGTGCTATTAGACCTATTATTTGCAAAGCTCAAGTAATCAAGAAGAAAACTAATGGAGGAGATCTCAATGTTGCCTAATTAAGTACTTGACATTAAAAGATGTGATATATTTCCTAATCTATTTTATGTAGACTATCTTGTCGAAACAAGTATATGAGGAAAATTTTGCAAGTTCAAAAAATGGTTGCCACCATTCAACATTCTTAGGAATGTGAACTGTATTTCTAAGGCGGTAAGGCTATAAATGGTGCTTACTGGTTTGAATATTTGCAATAGGATGTTTTTCCTTTAATTGAGGAGGTTGAGGATGGATTTTATAGAGAAGATAAGTGCTTTCTAGTGTAGGACAACATGGTCTAACATAATTCAACTATAGGAAACATACAAAGATCAAAAAATGAAGCGACATAATGTTAATTTGTAGTTAAAGGTGTAGAAGTTGAGAAATCCAACTTCACAGATCGCCAAGAACACCTACATGCAAATAACATGTTGTTGAAAGGAAACCAGAGAGATAGAAGCAAAGACTTGGAAAATCTCAGCGGAGTGAGAGCAAATTGTATTCCAAAGTAATGAAACAATAATTACAAAAGTTCAACCTTAAAGGTGAACGAAACCCTAAAAAGGTAAAAGCTAGGTTGCACAATATAATTAATATAAAATATTAATTATATGCACCTAAGAGACAACTTAAGTGAAAATAGAGTACATAGACAACTTAATAATTAAATCAACATGATCTAATTAATAAGTGAAGATAAATAGATACTCTAACAAAAGGGATATTAGAAGGGTTATTGGTAGTTAAAGGGATATTAGAATTATTTAGTCCAACTACAGACATTTTTTGTAGTTTGCAAATGAATCTGATCTCTGAGGCTACCGCTCTGATTACCTTGAATCAAATTGATACGGATTGGGATATGGGTGCAAGTACTGAAGAGGTGGTATTGGAGCGCAATTGGGAGACCTTGTCAGATGCATTCTCCTATTTTCACCTTTGATAACTACCCATGGTTGATATTGGAATGAATCTCTTGCCTGTATGATTACTTGAAAGCATTGGCTTCATCACCATAGCTCCCATGTATACCAACCAAACTGTTTAACTTCAGGACAAGATTGGTGGTAACAAACTCTGTTAGGATATAGATTATGAAGGTAGAATCGTATCTTTCTTAGTGGCTTGAATCTTTTTTCATTCCTTAAATATAAAAGGAACTCGAAGGCCATAAAAAGGGGGTTCTAGTTCTGTAAATTCTCCTTATCTTGTAACTAGGATAGTGTTTAATATCAAGTTGTTGGAGGTGAATGTAATTTTGAGATAGTGTAATCTCACGAGTAGTGTTAACAGGTTTGTGCAATTATAAATGCTAATGTCATCAAGTTGTCTCTAGCTTTGCATACTTTAAATTATATGTATTTAATACAATAAAGATAGTTGAATTTATCTCTGCAATTTTCTTGTGGGCATGTTATTATTTCATGGGTCTATCTCAAGGAGAGAATTAAATTTATTTGTGCAGATAACAATGATTATTTTGTGTGAAATGGATTGTTGAAGTAGAAGTGTATGATAACATGAGTGTGCTTGTTAATGTTAAGCATTAATATCTTCAAAACCCACTAGTTAAGTTTCATTTGTTCATAGGATCTGTGCCATGGATTTACTTTCACTCTATAGGCTAAGATTGGACACTAGACTATTGAGAGCCCTAGAGGGTTTAAATATTTAAAACTATATGACTCAAATCTATTGTTCCTTTCTATTCTTTTTTTTTGTTTAATTTATCTGTGTTCTTGTATCTCCAAGGTGCTTATAAAATTTTGGATGATGCATTTAAAAGTATTTGTAAAACACTCCTACGTGATTATGAGGAGATATATATTTTATGTGTTCTTGGTGTTTTTTTAAAGAAAATGGGATTAATTGTTCGAGTGATTAAATAAAAGCCCCGTCTACATAAAATTTGAGAATTATCCACATTTAAAGGTTTATAGCTGGCCATTAGAATGAATCTATGCTATGTGTAGACAAAGAATAAGGAATACCTTGTGAGTCCTATGGAGCTCAAAGTGAAGAAGGTTGTCCAAGCTCCTGCTAGAATAATCCCCAACACAATAACCATTTACACCTTTTCTAACCTTTTGAAAACTTAAAAACTAGTGTTGTCCTCTTCTTTTTCTATCAGTCATTGATCATCTTAAATCCTCAATTACAAGCAATTGCTTTGATACAATTCTTGTGAGATGTATGTATTCCACTACCACTACTACATCACTGCAACCCACCACCAAAAAGGAATAAGACCAATATCCAAAGGATCCTACTTTTTCAAATAAGCTAGATAAACATTTAACTTCTAGGAACACTAAATGGTACCCTTCCATCAGCCTCATGGGTTAAGTAAAAAACATAGTGGCCCTACTTAGAAGGTTGTATGGGGAGAAGGACACTTCTCATTTTGAATAATCCTTAGTGTTTTCTCAACATCACATAAGGTCCTAAGATCATTTACAATCAATTCAAATTGTTTTGTAAGGCAATTGATACCATTTAACTCATGTAGACCTATAAGGTCCTGATTGGGTCAAACATGGTCAAACCACTCAAAGTGCATTCAAAATAAGTGTAAATGGTGTAATTGGACTTATATTTTCCATTTTAACATGTATTAGGAATAGGAATAAAATTTTGAGTTAGTTTATTAAGTAGGGCAAAAATTTGTAAAAACTTGCAGAAGTTGCATTGACAACTTTTGCAACTTTCTACTGCAAAAGTGCAATTTTCAAATCCAAATGGTCACCCATTCAAAATTCAGTAGGGGACCCTTTGGGATGAACTAATTGATGTTTATAATGCCTCTTGTGTTTGACACAGAGGTTTTTGTTAAAATTTTAAGAAGTTGAATATAATTTTTTCTTTGTTTCCCTACTTCGAAGAGGGGAAAATCTAGTTTGATATGCAATTGATTTGAACATTTTTCATTAAAGTTTGGAAGATTTATTGCCATTTTTCTCAAGGTGGGTATGAAACCCTGACCAACTAGGGTTTTAACATTAAATTCTTGTAATAATCCATTCTACCATAGGAAAAATCTAAATCCTAGTACAATTGTAGTGCTTAGGGTCCCTTTGAAGATGCATATGGTTGCTGAGAAAGAGGTGGATTTTAGAGAGAGAATAGAAGCCCTAGGCCTAGTGTTTTTTATGTGGCAGGCTTGTTTATGTGACTATGAATGCAAATTTGGAGTCAAATAAATTTGAGGAATTTAGGTGCCTCAAACCTATGGAATCTTTGTTTTGGTGTTGAACATTATTTGTTTGTGGTATTGGTTAAGGAATTGAGAGTTTGTTGAGTTTGTTATTGTGTCTTTGTATTTTAGATAACTCATCTACATCAGAAATAAAATGGCATAAGAAGGAAATTGAGCACTTGAAACATCAAATGAAATAGTACAAGGCTGAAAGATACGACATACTTGATTTCATAAAATAATGGGACAATTGAGTGGGATCTACAGCAAACAAAGAAGCACTTTAGATCCCATTGTACGCACTAATAAACAATTCAACAGAAGAAATGCAAATTGACATATTAACACGACAATATCAAACTAAATGATTGAAATTCAACTATTGAGACCTCTCTCTCCATCCAAATTACAAAATCGGTCCACTTTTTGCTTTGTAACATTTCCTTTTCAAATGGCGTTGGATGTCAACCATATTTCACCTCCTATCAAAATACGACACATGGAATAGTTAAACCAATTAACATGCAATCATTTAATTTTTCATAGGAAATAAAAATATATATCATTTAGCACATTAAATATACTTACAAATATACTAGTGAAGGTCTGTAAAACTTTCTGGCCATAGTGATGCGTGGCACAAAGTTTGGCAAGCCTAGCCTTGGAGACCTTATCCTGAAACATATGCTAATTCAATTTAACTATGCAAAATAAAATTGAAGAATCGTTTAATAAATTTGGTATAATATTAAGAGAAAATCCAAATACCTATGTATTCTCTTCACCTGACTTCCTCCATGCCTCATACTTATTGTATGCTTTTACAAGCTCTTTCAATACTTTCACACTTACATCAATCGACATTTTCTATCCTTAGCTTGGGAGGGATTTTTTTATCTTCTTCATTTGGTCGCACAAAAATAACTTACAATTTTGAGACATTTGTAGCTTTATCTTCTTTATAGACCAACCTATGCCAAATTCAGCTTCCAAGTCATGGATAACTTCTTTTTGTAGGTGCACGTGTATCTTTCAGGATGGAAAATATAGATGGTCTTTGAACTGTTAAAGGCATGCTTCTTTCAAACTATTCACAAATGTTTTCCTACCATCCTTAAATTGGACTTCCCCTGGAACAACATCATATTCTATCTTGGTATTGTAGCTACCAATTTAAGGTGAAGTGCATTGCATGGTGGAAGAAGTCAATGTCCCACGAGTGGCTAAAATAATGGAAGTTTATGTTCCTTGTTCCACATTCTTAGAGTTTACTATTTTTCAATTCCTCCTGGATCTTATGGTTGTTTCAGGAGTGACTGGTTAATCAATTGATTCCCTTTGATACGCTTCAGAGTCATTACTAGATCATTTTTCAAAGTATCTGGAAAGAATTCCAAAATCAATACCATCTAATTTATTTACCGTGTCTATCCCCAGTATGGTTGTCAATGCCTCTTTTTCTTTGACAGTCTCATGTCCCTATATATATATAATATATACATACATATGTTGTAAAGTGATATATTTTGCATGATGTAATTCACTTTTTGGTTGTCATTTATGGAAACACATTTGGGTTACAGATCGATTCCTATGAATTTGAGTTTTGGTGACTCTGAAATTGACTAAGTACAGAAGCAGAGATACAGAGGTATTTTGGGTATCGAAGATCGAGATCAATGAATTACAGAAAGTAAGCTTAGAGAAAGATATTATGGGGTATGTGTGACCTCCACCTAAGATCAATTTTTTTTTTTGTAATGTTTACATCAAGTTAGAGAGATTTGAAGACAGACAAACAACAGCGGAACAGTGATACAAAGCAGTTGGACAGAAGCGATGATTCAAAGAGTATGACATGGACTCCTGGCAATTGAAGTTGGATTATGGTTTTTGATAACCTATACTTTGATTATGTAAGATAATTGACTATTCATTTGATATTTGTTTTATTAAATGTATTTTTTATTAGAGCCGACTATGTAATATTTGGTTAAGAGAGCCGACTTGGTTAAGAGATAAGATATATATATATGGAGAAATTTTTGCTAAGCGAAGAGATTGATGATGTGAGATGATTTTATGGATGATATGTTTTGAGTACATATGAATTGTAGAGTAGAGGATGATAGATATCATTGATGAGCTATGACTGGAGATGCTTGTTTTGTTCACTTTTGAGAACATTTTGTAAACAAAATTACACTGTAAGAGTTGTAAGCTCGTTTTTCCCCTAACAGGGTGTTGTATACCTTTGATAGGGTTGTTATTCCTTTAACAAGGAAATGTACTATGTAATATTCAGCTCCTAACAGGGCTAGGTCTCCTAACATGGACACTATACTTTAGTGCATGCTTGTGGGTACCATCCCCACCGGGGTTTTCCCTTGGCTAGGGTTTCCTTGACAACAAAATTATGGTGTTATGAGTACTATGTTATTTTCCTATGTTCTTTTCATTTCTACAATCATATGGTTAATGTTTAATTGGTTGAAAAGTTGTTATAAGTGTTGTAATATTGATTCACCCCCCTCTCAGTATTACCTAATCCTAACAATTGGTATCAGAGTTTTTGGCCCTTGGAGAGAAATTCTAACAACTTAAGGGAGATCAAAATGGATTTGGACAGTTTGCAAGAAAACTTTGATGTTGCACTAGAATACCTTGACAAAGAAAAAGCAGAGAATGGAGAATTGAGATTCAACATGTGTAGAGCTGAGAAATTTATAAATAAACTCAGAGACCATCTTGAACTTTCCAAAAGTCAGAGATAGGATCTTGTGGTTCAGATAAAGAAGATTCAGACAAAGACAATTCAGATCAGATGAAGCAACTTGAAGAAGAAAATAAAACTTTGAAACTTGAGAATGAAGCTATGACTAATGAGATTCAGTTACAAAAGGATGCTAAGAATAAGATTGAAGAAACCTTGAATAGTGCATTAGAACAAATGAAGAATAAAGCTGACAACTACAAGAACAAGTATCTAGAACTGGAGAAATACAATCAGATCATAAAAGGTGAACTTGTTGAAGCAAAGAAACACATTGAGAAACTTCACACCAACAGTGACTTGATAGATGAACAAAGAGACAGACAGAAACCTAAAGGTGATATGAATGGTATTGGCTTCAATGAAGTTGAATGCTTAAAGAATCAAGAAGATAAATCTGATGCAAAGATTGATGCTGAAAAGCCTACTATTAAAGAACCTAGAGAGATGATCAGACCTTTCAGAGGTAGATGCTTTGGTTGTAACAAGTTTGGACACATGAAAAGAGACTGCAGAGGTAATGCCCCTTTTAAGACCTTTTCTGGTTATTGTTTTAATTGTAATGGATATGGGCACAAGAAAGCAGAATGCAAGAAACCTAATCAATCTGGATATAGACAAGATAATGGAACAGAACCTACAGTGAAACCTACATGCTACAAATGTAATAACATTGGAAACATTACAAAGTACTGTAAGATACTTGAGTAAATTAGGAAAGAAGACCTCCTATATGTTACAAATGCAAAAATCCAGGTCATACAATGAAGTTTTGCAGGTATAATGGAGTAAACAACAGAAGAGTAACACCTGCTATGAATATACAGAAGAGTGGAAGTGATATTGGTAAGAGTGTTGTAGATTTGAAGAATGATTTTGACAATTTTTTTAAGAAAGCAGAAGATAACAGTAGTGGTAAGATATGGAAGATCGAAGAAACAAGTGATACATTGGTTCAGGTAGAGACAGTAGATGCTACTGGATCTTCGCCTGATGGTAGCAAAGAAAAATCGGCCTAATTAGCTAATCATGGCCTTAGGGGGAGCATTGGATAAAGACATCAGAATATATCCCACCCCATAACTTGTGGATTGAGCTCATGCAAGCTTAGGTATGAACATGGACGACATCATAGATTTTACGGTTAAGAGCGCAACATCAGCCAATGTATATAGTTTGATCGCGAGATCTACAGCCGACTGGACAGTATTGGGTAAAGTGGAATTTTATAACTTAAACATTGTATAAAGCACCATATGAAGATATATTTCCTTACCATTTGACAAAGAGCGACCTAAGGATATCATAGAGAAGAGAGATTTAGTCTATCCTACATTTGCCTTGAGTGATCGATTGAAGCGAAAAACTCAGAATTCAGCGTGAAAGAGGTATTTATATCATCTAGCTATGGATGCACCTATTATTTATGATGTTGTAGATCAACCTAGGTATAAGTTCAAGAAACATCCATTCAAGTCTTGTGAAGAAGACCCCGAAGGAGCATTTTCTCGAACACCCTACATGTAGAAGATATTAGGGCTTACATTCATTGTAAGTATGATATACTAGGTACTGATGAAATTTCTACTGAGATGGAGCATATGACTGACAAAATAATTATGAGAGATGAATACAAGCATATTGATTAGTTGAGCATCATGAAAATTCTGGATTTGTATGAATTCGACGAAGAAGAATGGTTCAAAATATTGTTGAGCAGAGTACATGATCAATTCATTTGGATAGGCGAGCAGCCTATGAAGATTTGCATTGATTTAATTCATGAGATTACTAGACTGGACAACACTATAATTGTTCCTATTGCAGAAAAATATGTGAAGAATCAAGTCAAAACCCTAACACACTCTAAATGAGACAGGCGAGCAATGACTGTGAATGACATCTTTCAGCAAGATGTGAGACTAATTGCTATGATACTTGGCTATAAATTATACTACAACAGTGGACCTAATTTGGTATCAATAGGAGTTATCATGATGGCATGGAGAATGGTGAAAGAAAATATCAAGTATAACCTATGCAAAGTGTTAGCACAACAATTTCTGGAGAATGTAAAACTGGTAAAGAAAGACAAATCGAAGACCTTCAGATTTGGCTCACTGATGGTGCATATATTCATACACATTGAACAAAAATTACCATGCATGCACCCTAGTGGTTGGATAACTGGGATACCTACTTGTATTTAGATTTCATAGAGCTACAAAGAGACAGAACAGAACATGGGTTGATGGTGAACTATTTGGAATGATCAAAATCCTTCAGAGACAGATGAAAAATAGATACAGTATATCTGATTACATAGTTGAGAAGTACAAAGATACAATTTGTTTCATGGTTGAAACTGATTGTGTATGCTTTGAGGTAGTCAAACCAAGGAAGAAATGGTGCTATCCTGTGGGATATGAGGTAAGTTCAGAGGTACTTACTATGCAAGTTGAACATGTTCTTGCATCTGACATTGATACATCCAAAGAAATATGGGGAACCTATGAGGAGAAATTTGCTAAGGTAAGAGAGGAACAGACCATAGGTCTAAGGAAAAGGAAAATGTATAACCTTATGCATGAATGTGGTGTAAAGGTAGGACTAACAAAGGAAGAGTTGAAAGAAGTGAAAAGGAAAATGGAAGAGCGATCTTCTGGATTGGCAAGTGCTAGTACTACAACCCTTCCCACTCTTGAAGTAGTAATGGTAGACAGTCCACCTCCTCCATCACAACATACATCGCAAGCTAAAAAGATTACTCCTAGAGTAAACACTAGATCTAGCAGGTAGACATCACCTAAGGAACCACGCAATGTGAGAGAAGAGAAGAAAACTGAAAAACACATATGGAATCCAGACACGAGTATGATAGAGAAGAGAGCTATACAATAAACAAATAAACAAATACTATGACAGGTATGGGGAGTCAGATAAACTTAAGATTGAAGATATTGTGGTTAATCATTTACCTATTTTCAAGAAGACTCTATTGGAAATTGAGGGCAGTGTACCTAAAAATTTATATGGGAGATTGGAGACAAGGAAACAATTAGCACGGATTGAAGATGAGACAATCAGAAATCAGGAAATTGGCAATATGCTACATGTGATATCTTTACAAGAAAGGGAAAAAATACTCAAATAGTTGAAACCTTTACTGAGAACTAAGATTAGATTACTAAAAATCATGGCAAGAAGATATGATGAAATCACTGAAGAGACTCAGAAAGCACTGTAGAAAATACTAATGAAAACTACTCCTGGGGAGACTCCACTTCCTAAAACCACTTTGACTACAAACTTAGGAATGGGAGAAAGTTTGAAGCCAGATGAGGCAAGTGCTGAGAAGAGTGAAGTTGATACACAACCATATTTCTATGTTTCTAGTGTACCTATAACACTTGACACCTCTAAGGATTAGAAGAACCCATTTGCAAAAAGTATGGACAACACAATTGTTGAGGAAGCAGAGCAGAAAGAGGAAGAAGAGAAGAAGAAAGATCAGAGTGAAGAAATATAGGATGAAGGAAAAAAAGAACATGAAGAGAAAGATGAAACCAAAATTGAGGTAATCACGTCTTCTATTTCATTGCTTGCAAGAAAAGACAATTCAATAGTTGTTGATGTTGATCACATGGATGAGGATGAGTTAGTGAAATTGGCTTTTACTGCACTTACTAAAGCCAAGGAAAGATCGGAGCAAAAAGGTGACAAAAATGCTAAGGTAATAACCAAAGCAATTGATATTGTGAGCAAATTGCTTCCAGTACCTATCATTTTCTAGCACAAAGATGATATTGAAAACCTGAAGATAACACTTGATGAATTTGATGGTTATTATGAGAGTTTGATAAAGATTGTAGAGGAGAAGGCAGAAAAGAACTACTCAGAGAAGAAGTTATCCGAAGTTTGCAATTCTATTTCATGGGACTTGAGCATTTTGAAAAACACTACTACAAATTCTAAGAGTTTCATTGGACATGGAAGAAAGCTATTTAGTTACTGCATGAATCCTATCAGGTGTGTTCATAACATTGAAGACATTGTTGCCAAGGACAGGGCAACTTTGAACAACATGATGGACAGTTATGAAACATCTTCACAGTCTGTAACATAATTAGACAAGGAAGTAACAAGAATTTTGACAAAACTAGATGTATTGGATATTGAGAAAGAGGGAGATTACTAACTAGATTCAATTTGCTAAAGAGTTTAATCACTCCTAAGCTATCCATAATTGAAGCACACTTATCAGACATGGAGAAGATTGAAGATCATTGGCTAACTCTATGCCTACAGAGTTGAAAGAAGCAAAGACTGCATCACTTGCATGGAATGGACTAATTCATGTTAGTCAACTATTGTTGAATTCACGGAGTACTTATGTGAAGATCTTGGAAGATTCCTTTCAAGATGTTCTGAAACTGGTGAGCAAGCACTGATTTCATTACTTTGTATGCACCTTTGTCATTGTTGTGAAAGGGGGAGAGGAGAAGAAAAAATGAATAGGAGAAGAAAGAAGAGTATAATGTATAAGGGAAGAAGAGAAAAACAAAATAGAGGAAGGAGAGATAGTTTTGATGGAACACTTAGTCATTTTTGTTAAGTGTCTCCATCAATGCCAAAGGGAGAGATTTTTGGAAAGTGATCTATTTTGCATGATGTAATTCAATTTTTGGTTTTCATTTATGGAAACATGTCTGGGCTACAAATTGATTCCTATGAAGTTGAGTTTTGGCGACTTTGAAATCAATTAAGTATAGAATCAGAGATACAGAGGTATTTTTGGTATCAAAGATTGAGATTGATGAATTATGGAAAGAGAGATCAAAGGAAGATAGTATGGGGTATGTGTGACCTCCACCTAAGATCAATTTTTTTTTTAATGTTTACAACAATTTAGAGAGATTTGAAGACAGACAAACAACAATAGAACAGTGATACAGAGCAGTTGGATAGAAGCGATGATTTAGAGAGTATGACATGGACTCCTGTAAATCAGAGTTGGATTATGGTTGCTGATAACATATACTTTGATTATGTAAGAGCACCAACTTTGCATTTGATATTTGTTTTATTAAATGTATTTTGTATTGAGAGCCGACTATGTAATATTTGGTTAAGAGAGCTGACTTGGTTAAGAGATAAGATATATATATGGATAAATTTTTGTTGAACGAAGATATTGATGATGTGAGATGATTTGATGGATGATATGTTTTGAGGACATGCGAATTGATAAGCAGAGGATGACAAAGATCATTGATGATCTATGAACGGAACTATCTAAGCATTAGAGATGTTTGTTTTGTTCACTATTGAGAACATTTTGTAAACAGAATTACATTGTAAGAGTTTTAAGCTCATTTGGCCCCTAACAGGGTGTTGTATACCTTTAATAGGGTTGTTATTCCTTTAACAAGGAAATGTACTATGTAATATTCAGCTCCTAACAGAGCTAGGTCTCCTAATAGGGACACTATACTTTAGTGCATGCTTGTGGGTACCATCCCCACTGGGGTTTTCCCTTGGCTAGGGTTTCCTCGACAACAAAATTATGGTGTTATGAGTACTATGTTATTTGCTTATGTTCTTTTCATTTGTGCAAGCATATGGTTAATGTTTAATTGGTTGAAATTTTTTTATAAGTGTTGTCATACTGATTCACCCCCCCCCCCCCTCTCAATATTACCTAATC
>MU227587.1:3078684-3099843 GCA_018584345.1 Thuja plicata | reverse complement strand
GATAATCGATAAGCAGTAAACTGTATTTACCGATACTCAGTAAATATGCAGAGTATACCAGTCAATCCATAAATGCATATGTAGAATGTAAAACAATAAAGTAATGAACCATACACATATAACACAAAGATTTTAACATGGAAACCCTGTTAAGAGAAAAACCACTGGGACCGGTACCCCAAATTTTTACTCTTCTGAAGTCAGCCCTGTTAGGAGCCAACCCTGTTAAAGGTTACAAACACATGGTTAAGTGCGACCTTGTTAGAGGATTTTTATACATAGGTTGTCACTTAGTATCTGGCATCTACACTAACATCCTTGAATCAGTCTCATGACTATCAATAGGCTTTATGCAAATCTTACTACCATCCTTAAATCAACCTCCTTCTTAGACTGTCAATAGGCTTTAGGTAAGACCGGTGCTACTATTATGAGTCAACCTTCTGGTAATCTCTTAGGATACACCTCAATTACAAAAGACTATTAAGTCCTGCTCTGTTAAGAGACTTAATGCTTCAATGGTTAAACTGAAACAAAATGACCTGTTTCTAATGCAACTAAATTGCAGATTTTCAGATCTATTTACTTAGAATATCTTTCTGATCAATTGATCAATTCAATTCCTTTGTACTTAACTCTTTTTGCTTTGTGATGTTGTGCTTTTCTGTTCGTCGGTGTCTGCAGAATTCTTTAGCTCTCCCTTAGCTTTATTGATCAGGACTGCATGAAGTTTATCCTTCATCAGTTTCTCTTCAGCATCTTCTATCAGTTCACTCCCTTGTGTATCTGATTGCTTGCATTTGGGAATGAATTATACCTGTCTCTTATATAGACATGATGTTCCTTAATTCTAGGTTCTTGATTCTTGATTCTTGGCATGAAAAATAATCCAGCCAAATTGATTTGTGACTTTAACTCCTGATTTATGTCGTAGTTATCTTCTTGCCAGTTGTACAAATCACTTACTTAATTGTGGTTAAATAAAAAAAAAAAAAAACCAATTAAGTCTATCCTTTAGCTCTGCCAGCTAGATATTTTGTCATTTTTTGATTTCTCTTTTCTGTCGGTCAACTCTACAATTCGTCTCCGTTGACAACTGCCAGTTCCATCGGTGTCACTTCAGTTAGCTTCAGGATCTCTATCTGTTGTGAATTATTGGATCTTTCTTGTCAGGCAACACTGCTTGTAGCTCGTCGGGCATCCTGTGATTCTGCTTCATCAGGCAACACTGTCTTCTGCTCGTCGGGCATCACTGTGACTTTATCTCTGTGTTTACCAATGGTGTGCACTCCGCCGGTGTAGTCTGTCACTTGGTGAATACTTGACTTTTATGCATTGTTGAAAGCATAACCTTTATTCCATTGATTCTCTGAAGTCTTTGGAATTATGTATATGACCATACATATGATATCAAGTTGACATCAATGACAATACAAACCATTAATTGATTTAATGTCTTGCATCATCTTCAACTTAACATTATCAAACATTCAATTAGTTACATGTCATCAATTAGTTGTTGTATATTGCTCAGTAGACCTTGGCAGTATGATTTCAGGGTTGTGCATTATTGTGTCAAGAATGTGTTTTCTATTGAGAAGGATGGTAGGAAGTTTTCACTGATGCCTCTGTAGAATGAAGAACTCGGTAGGAGGAACCTGAGCTTTGGGAGTCGAGTTGAGTGGAAGGATTCTGAAAGGGTTAGAGATCAGTATGGATTAAAAAACCATATATGGTCAAGGAAAGACTTGAGAAGGAAAATAAAGAAGAAGTGGATCCAGGGTAAGAGTGTTGAAGACTTGGAGGACATGTATGTGAAGAGCTAGTTCAGGGTTTATGTGTTGAATCTCGTAAGATGTTCTTCCAGTCTTTAAGAACATATTTTTGCACCTGGGGTGTTTGATGTAGGAGCATCCTGGGGTAGTTGGAAATCCTTCATATTGGAGTGCTTTAAGCTTAGTGTTGGAGAACTCGGTTGGTGAGGTGTTGCTCGGTTGCAAAGTCGGCTGAGGGACTCGATCACTTAAGAGGGAGGCTCAATCACTGAAGAAATCAAAAAACTCTAGTGCTTGACATGTGTTGTGGCTCAGTGATGCCTATAGATCTTGGTCATTGTGCTTTCTCGACAATGCCTGGCTTGCTTGACATGTGTTGGTTGATGTTGCTCAACATTTTGCTGACACTCAACAATTTGGCTTGTCGACTGGTGTCCTTGCAGATTTGGGAGGCTGACTTGATGCATTTAATTTGTGTAGCATGTGATTGTGATGTGGATTAATCATGGGGATGTGTGTGGACCTATTTGGGTCTTGGATTTTTATCCTATGTGCATTTATTGGGTGTTGTAATGGCCGACTGTGTCATTTAATATTTGTTTACAGGCCGACTTGTGGCTTGAATATGTATTTAATGTAAGGGTTTATTTAATTTGTATTGACTAGGATGACTTGTGGCTTAGTTGGGTATAAGTAGATGACTTGTATATTCTTGAGGGGGATGGAGCATGGAGAAGCAGGGAGGTGTGGATTTGAGCAGAGCTAGTAGCTAAGTGTGGGCTTGGACAAGAAGGTTGCTTGGTTTCTTGCAAGCACAAGTTTAGATTATTCTTGGAGTTTCTACCAGCGTGTGGATCTGGGATAGTTAGGAGTTGGATCTTGCGAGGTATTGTAGAATTACTATTTTAATTGCTTGTATTTGGTCGTAACCTAGAAGGCCTTACAACTAGGCATGTTGAATGAAAACCTTATGATTCTATTATGGGAATTTGCATTGTTGTAGATCTAAATCTCTGTGTTATTGCTTATTTCCATTGTGTGGTTATTAGTTTGGGGCTTGGAAATCTCCTTTGGGGATTCTTCCTGCCTTGCATTGCGTCAAATTTAACCTTACATACCTAGGAGTCTTGGGATTTTATTTTGTAGCAAACTCTTGTGTTTCCACTTCTTCCTCATTTGTATCTTCTTGATTACGTTCTACTAATCCAATCTGATTTTGATTATGATTCTATGCTTGCACAATATAACCTTATTCTTCATCATTTGATTTTTATATGTAAGATCTGATATATTTCTAAAAAAATTCATCCACTTTCACATTCGCACTTTCAATTATCTTCTTCAGGCTTTGGTTATAACACTTGTATGCTTTGCTTTTAAAAGAATAAACAAGAAATATTCCCTCATCACATCTAGGATCAAATTTTCCCAAGTATTGATTTATTTTGATATAACATTTGCTTCCAAAAATTCTGAAATACTTCACTGTAGGAGCATGACCATTCCAAAGTTCATAAGGTGTCTTATTGGTTCCTTGCTTAATTTGGACTTGGTTAAATGTGTATACTTCAATACTTACAAATTATCTCCAATAGATATGTGAAACATATCCTTCAATCATCATAGTTCTAGTGGTGTCTAGAATAGTTCTATTTCTTCTCTTTGCAATGCCATTTATTGTGGGGTTTGTGGAGAAGACATCTGTCTCTTTATTCTATGATCTTCACAAAAAGTGTTAAACTCAATAGAAGTAAACTCACCACCTCTATCCAATCTAAAACATTTCAAATTGAATCCCATTTCAATCTCAGCAATAGCTTTGAAAATCTTGAATTTGTCAAAGGCTTCATATGTCTCTTTCAAAAATGTAACCTACGCCATTCTAGAATAATCACCAATGAATAAAATGAAATATATGTCCCCATAATAGTTTCTTGTTCTTGCACAACCACATAAGTCAATATGCACCAAAACTAAAATTCCATTTGAGGAATAATTCTTTATTTTAAAGGTAGATTAGTTAAATTACCCAACTGACATTCCTTATACAACGCATTAGTGGGCTTCAACAATTTAGGAAGATCTCTAACTACTCTTGTAGTACTTATCTTCACAGTGTTATCAGAGCTCACATGAAAAAATCTCTTATGCCACAACCAACTGTAATCAATCTTAGCAATCAAGTATCTACTCTTAGAGTTGTTCAAATTAAATACATTATTTTTTGTCTTTCTTCTTGTGTCAATCTCAATTCTAGAGCTTCCAATAATCTTGCACATTCCATCCTTGAATTGTAAGTTGTAACCTAGTTATCAACTAGCTAACCAATACTCAAAATATTATATTTCAAACCTTCAACATATAAAACATCATCAGTATTATTCTTACCATCAAGAGTAATATAACATCTCCCTCTGATCATGCAAGGAGTATCATCACAAAATCTGACAACACCACCATCATACCTTTCTAATTTCATAAATTTGTTTTTATCTCTGGTCATGTGTTGTCAACATCCACTATGAATGACCCATTCATCCTTCTTATCCACATGTGAAACCAAAGCTTTTTCTTCATTCATAAAACTAGGATCTTCATCTTTGATAGCAATACACACAGTCTCATTTTCACTCTTTTCGGATTCATCATCAACCACACCTTTATTAGCAACATAATAACACTTCTTTTTATATTTAGACTCAAATTTCTTAAGCTTGTACTTAGGTTCTTTATCCAGACATCTTAAATAAATATTACCAATCTTATTGCATGCAAAACATTTCAAAGGAAACTTTCCTTGATACTTACCAGATCCCTTAGGTAGTATCTTTGTAATTAGGGATTCAAGCTCATCAAGCTTCCTTTCTTCTTCTTTAATCTATTGCCCATTCCTTAGCATATCTAGATACATACTTAGATGAACTTTCTTGAGAATTATATCTTTGTTTATCCTTAGAAATTGTAGCTTTAAATGCAGTTTCAAATTTAGGAAAACTATCACCAAATACTCTCATTTCAAAAAATGATAACTTACCAATTAAATAATCTCTTGTCATAGGTACCACGGTTCTGATTTCTTCAATAGGAGAAACTTTACAATTGTAAGTAGGAGGCAAGGATCTTAGGATCTTAGAAATAATTTCATTCTCATCCAAGGTTCCACTAGCACATATGATTGCGTAAAAAAGTTCAGTGATCTTATTTACATAGGTAGTAATGCTCTCATCTTCGATCATGTTCAATGATTCATATTTTCCTTTTAGAATTTACATCTTGGCTTGTTTCACAAATGTATCGCCTTCGTGTAGCATCTCCAATTTTGTCCATACCTGATGTGCAGTCTCCAATCTCATAATATTTATTTATTCTGCATCTGATAAGGCACTCAACAAGGGTTCTTTTTCTCTCACATTGTACTTAGATTGCTTCATCTCATCAGGATTCATAGTATAAATATTTGTAGGAGTGTAGGGCTTCTTTATAACATCCAAATGTTCTTCGCCGATACATATCAAATGTGTAATCATCTGATCCTTCCATATATCATAATTTATTCCATCAAATCTCAGACTTTTCTTCTTAAAGGTTGACATCACAAATCTCCTCAAGCGATTAAGGTTCAAAAAGAGGACACTAGATTTGATACCAATTGTTAGAATTAAGAAAGCACACACAACTGAGGGTGAATTAGTTGTGTCTAAAAACTCTATACCTTTAACCAAATTACCAACTTAATCTTAGATTCCAATGATAAACATGAATGCATGAACATAACATGGTAAATAATATATAACACCAAGATTTTTGACATGGAAACCCGGTTAAGAAAAAAACCACGGTGGGGATCAAACCCACAAGATGAATGTACTTTTTTAAAAGAACTATACCTTGTTAGGAGTATTAAAAATGGAAATGCACATGCATTCAAGCACACTCCCTGGAGCTCACTTCTCAAATACAATAAGGATTACAATCCAAAGGAAGGCTCACTTCCTTACAACAATCTCTAATGCCAAATCATAAATTACATATTGTCCAAACTCACGAACAGACAAAACAAAATCTTTAATCATGCAATTATAGTTCCAATGAAGCAAATTAGATCTCTGCCTCAATTGCAGATTCTACTCATACCTCTTCTCTTCAACATCTCATGCATGTTCGCACACTCTTACACACCTTTGCAATCACAAATGAATACATATTTATATACATAACATTAGTTTATCTCAACTACATCGGCAAGGGATCTAATTACAAAATATTAATTTAATACAACTCAATATACAATGTGATCCATTGAATATCAACTAAGACATAACAATGACCAATAATGATATCCTTGAACACACTTCAAATCCATAAATCATGCCACAATCCATTAGAATATTCTATACCACCATGTCGGCCAAGAATAATAAGAACAACAACACATAATATGAAAAATCATCAAATACAATCACACAATCCAACACGATCTAGTAACATGAATAGGACATGATCTAGAAACATCAACAAGAAACATGAAATACCATGACATCAACAAGAACAACTCTATCTCATGATTCATACTCATCTTTGCATTGTTCATCAGGAATACTAAACAAAAAACTCTATCACAAAATAAAATTAGCTTGATATTATCCAAATCACAAACCACTCGAGATGAGAACACATAACCATGCCCTAAACTCACCAATAGGTTAGCAACAAATAATATTGCATAATTGATCCATACCAATCCAATAACTGAAACATTGCCACTTCCTAAACAACCAAAATACCACTCTGTGATAAATCCTTCATAGCTCACTCAAATCATCACGCAAACCTCTATAACATGAACATGATCAAGTACAAACATTCCTCAACACATCCACAACTTCAAAGCATAGGATATTAAATATAGTACCGCAAGAATCATCTTCACTGAACATTCCAGGAACACTATCATCAATAGTAGGAATATGTTGACATCAATGATAAAACATTAATGTCGACACATATATGCACAATATCAACAACATCTCAACAATCTCCCAAAAGTGAAGTGCACAACCAAAAGAGCAAGAAAGAGCTTGGCTAGAGGTCTATGAAAAGTGGTTTCTCGCTCAAAAGATCAAAAATAAGGAGAGTCAAGGTGATATTATCCAAATTCATAACATCAAGGAAGTGTAGTGATAAGTTTAATATAAATGACAATGATTTCCTATCAAAAGCGCGGTAGAATAACAATGTTGAGACAATGATATGAAAATCAATGATGTCAAGTGAGGAAAAGCATTACAAATGCTAAAAAATAGTAGGATCATGCCCAGGACATTGAACACAAAATATATAAGGATAGTCATACACCAAAAGTCAAAATGAAAGGATCAGTCAAGGTATTGTTTATCTTATAAAGTGGCAAGTGTCGGACAAGTTTTGATGAAATCCAAATGTCGACGGTTTCATGAGTATGAGTTCATACAAAGTAGTCAAAGGGAAATAGTTCATTAGACTAAGCAAAATGATAAGAAAGTGATAAACAATTGCAATGAAAGCAATGATAATGTAGAGCATAATGTGCCAATAATAGCATAAACCCACAATGAAAGAGGTTCAGACAAAGAAATCATAGCCTGCAAAAAGGATGAAACAATTCAAAGGATCTATGATAGAGGTAGTGAGGAAACAAAAGTAAAAAATGTAGAATCATGACTTGCACATGGCTATAAGCCATGATTCTTCTTCCAAAATATCAGATTCAGATAGAGCTTGAAATATATAGAGGAAAATAAACAAATGCTCAATATTTTCACTAAGATAAAACTTCAAAATTTAGAGCTTCAAATACATAGAGATCTTAATCATTTCATTATTTTATGGCATAATCAGACCTCGAAGATAATATTTCTTCATTCTTGAAAATAATGCAAATTTACCTATAGAAGTGGATGTGATCTGCATAAAACCCCTCCATAAACAACATTAAACCCTCATATATAGGAAAAACAATGGCGGTGCCCTCATGATGACATAAAAGAATGAGAAAAAATGAATGAAATGTCAAAGTGGTTGTGTATGTTTTGTGGTTAGGGTTTGTATTGCCCTAAAGTGGCCATGGCCCTTAGACATTTTTTGTGTATGTTTTAAAAAACATCTTCTTCATATTAATACCCCACTTTTTAAGTGCCTTGTGTTTTTCTTTGCTTTTGTTTTTGCATTAAAATTTCAATGCAAAAATAATATTTAGTGATACATTATATAAATTACTTTAATAATATTTGTGGTGCAAAAATAATAGCATTTATCTCTAATTATTGAGTCAAGGGGATATAACTGAAAATTCATAAGAGAGTGCTAAGTATATAGTGGGGTTAGAGAGGTTGAAAAATATATGGAAGGAATATAAGGGTTGTTTTGACCCGTTTAGAGGCATTTTGAGCATTTTTAGGTTACTTTGTGATAGGAGAGGTTGGAGCTTGACTTTTTCTTCACCCATAAGCACTTTGTGAGTTGTTTAGGGGGCTGAAAAAAAAGGCTTTTATGTTTTGTGCGACCAAGGAAGATTCTAGTTCCTACTTTTGTACAATTGTTTGGAAAAACATAATTATGTTCAAGCTTCATTTTTGGAGGGGGTTCTTGGCATTTTTCCATGCTGCATTGTAACTCTTTGGGAGTTATTTTAGTGGGAGATTATTTTGTAACTCATTTTCAGATTTGTATATAGCCTTGTAAACATCTTTTCTCAATAAATTTCAATATTTTTACCTTCTCAGAGCTTGTTTTACTGTGTAAAACATAGATGGATAAATGTTTCTATGAAATTATATGTATTTCCTTTTTCATTTATCTCTTTCAAAACCTCTAGACAAGATAAATAATACGTTTACAGGTCATATGATTGTGTGAGTGATGCAAAAAACAACTAGTTGTGGAAGCCCTATTATCATTTTTGAGTTGTGAGCATTTTCACCTTCTTTATAAAAAATCTCATGTATAGGTATGAACAAATTTTGAGTTGTGTTATGTTGCAGCTGGTTTTTGAGTACATGTATGTTTGAAATAGCAATATTGGTTCTGAAAAAATCATTTTGGTGCATCACCTTTAGGAAGTAGTTTACATTTTCATGTTTCCTTCTTACCCTTTCATCTATAAAATCTTTAGTATAATTAGTTTTAGGTGTACTATCAAGAGGAAGTCAACCTTCTCCAGAGGTTTGATCTCGTATAAGGTACCCACATCTTGGGATCATTCATGTGTGTCAATAGATTGTTGAGCTTCAAGTTCAACAGGGTGCAAATCTAGTTGATAACATGATCTTGACCTGGGAAGGCCAGATAGGGATGTAAATTGTGTTTCTACGACCACAATGGTGTTCAAAACCTTCCCCAAATATTCTATCATAAAATATTGGGTGGATTTATTTTGACCCTTATTTTTCAAATTGAGGGTTTTCAACATACACAACAAACCACGTAACATATATACAAAGAAAAGTTACAGATTTGGAAAGAGGAGACAAAAAGAAATCTGTCTTAGGAGGTCAATGTCAATGTCGTTGTGGGCGACCTTGACCTGAGTCTAAAATCTAGGCCAAATTCAAGAGGTCAATGTCTCTTTGGGTTTCCTTGACCTAAGAAGGCCAGATAGGGATGTAAATTGCATTTTTACAACCATAATGCTACACAAAACCTTCCCCAAAAATTCTATCATAAAAAGTGAGGGGTCAATGTTGGACAGAGCAATGTTGACCCTACTTTTTTAGATTTGAGAAATCTCAATTTGCAGGTTTGTATTGGTTTTGTTTGATCCCAAATATGTATCTTTTGATCTTGTTTCCTACACATGCACAGAAGAAAAATTGTTGGGTTGATGGGGGTTTGCCTAGGTCACACCTTGATTTTGGAATTTACCTTGAAATTGAAATGGTAATTGAATTAAAGTGGAATCTCTAAAGTATAATGTTGAATCTTATACCCCAAATTTGTTGATGGAACGCTCTTTGTAATATACCCATCATTAAATAAATAATAATAATTGTATTTGGGTCCTGATTGATTTAATTTATCTCGGGTCTTTTTTTATTTTGGCATAGGTGTAGGTGTAGGTGTTGTTGTGGCGACTTTATTTATGCACCTCAGGAGTTGTACAATGGATATTTGTGACCGACGTGTAGGATGTAATTCTTATGTTGAATTTTGATATTTTATTATAATTGTGAATTCCCATTGGGATTCTGTTGTCTTCCATTTCAGAGGTGAAAGACCCTCCCTATTTGGTATTTTGCAGTTTCGGTGAGAGTAACGCTTCACCCTATTATACTTTGCTTTCCGTTTGAGATTTATAATCTGAATTATTATCATTATTCAATCTTCTTATGTTGTGTCACTTATCTGGTGTTATATTTCTCTTGCATTTACATCACTTGGTTACAAGCTATTTATCTCGGTACCGAAGGAATCACATTGTATGAACTACATACCGTATGACCCACTTGTTGTACAACCTACACACTATATGGACCACATAGTGCACATACCGCATGACCTGCATACCATACGACCTCCTACAACCTTCATACCACACATGGCCTACATACCGTATGACCTCCTAGCTTCCATACCACACTCCAATACAAGAGATCTTCCCCTACCGTACAGACCTATCACTCTATCATATGAAAACTATACATATGCATACCGTACGACCTATAGTTGCACACTTCTCTCTCTCTCTCTCTCTCTCTCTCTCTCTCTAGTCAAACTGGTTCAGAGTGGGAACATTACAGTGGTATCAGAGCTGGTGATCTTGCCAACCTATTGGGTAGTGAATGCAGAAAGAGTTTCGCGTATACGCCAGAAGGAGGTACCACTCTCTTGATAGAATGGGGGAGCCAAAGGATCCAACTATTATAGTTATGGAATTATTGAGGGAGTTAACCAGAAGTTAGGCTCAACTCAATGAAACCATGATCAGAGGGCAAGAACAAAAATGACTTATGGAAGAGACTTTGTAGAAATTAACTGAAAGAAGGACGAATGGGGAACAAAATGAACATGGCAGTGATAACTCAGTCACAGGGAGAGAAAACTCTCATACACACCCTCGATCATCTATGTCGATGTTTCTGCCAAGAAATGAAGTATCTCAAAGGGAACTAGAGCCCACATTCGAGGATATGCAGGATCAACTAATATAGGATTGGAGGAATGTGAATCTTGAGGGGAACCTATCCTTAGGATATTATGTTGAATTGTGAATGAGATACTCAAGAGGCAATGGCCATGACTATTACAATGATGGTCTTCAATGGAAGATAGGAAAGGTAATCTATCATCTTTTGAGGGAGACAGATCAACAACTACGTAGGAATGGGTACAAAAGATGGAAACATACTTTTAGCTTAACCGGATGTCAGAGGAGGAGGCAATCAAGTTTGCAGCACTCTAGCTAGAAGGGATCGTACATGAACGGTGACATCATGGTATGGTAACCCTCAGTCATGATCAAATAAAGTCATACATTGAGTTCATGGAGAGGTTGATAAACCTCTTCGATGGGAAAGATCCAGAACTTAATTTTAAGGAGCTCGCTCAACTGAAGCAGTCTGAGTTAGTTGACCACTACATTGCTGAATTCCACAGGCTATCTGTGCTGGTGACAAATATCTCAGAAAGGACCTTGATTGTATTATTCATGGATGGACAGATGGAACCTCTCAGAGGTTGGGTAAAGGGATTCAACCCCGTCATGCTCACAAAATCAATAAAAAAGGCATGTGATATGGTGACTTATTCCTCTTCCTCTAGGAATTATTCACATCACAAACCATCACTTGCTCCTAAGAAAAGAGACAACAAAACCCTACCAAAGAATCCATTATTTGATGAAGCTACCAGACAAGATCTAAGAAGAAGGAAAGTTTGTTTCAACTGTAAGGAGTTGTGGGAACCAAGGCACTGATGTTTGGGCAAAGGAAAGATCCATTAAATTGAGGTGATGTCTAAAGGAGAAGAAGACTAGGAGGAACCCAAAGCCGAAGGGAGGATTGCCACACTAGTTCGGAGAGGAGGTGTCATTGTGGCACTTGCTGGCACCCTGAGGTGTACTGTGTTCCACGTACAAGGTATGATCCAGGGAAAATGAGTTGTGGTAATGATCGACAGTGGGGCCACACTCAACTTTATCAACTCATCACTGGTCAATAGAAGAGATCTGCGTACAGAGGCACATCAAGGGTTTGAAGTCAAGGTGGTTGGAGGAAACCTCTTTTCATATACCCATTTGGTTCCACAACTGAGCATCACCATGGGGAACCACACAGTAAGAGATGATTTCTTCATGGTATATTTGGATGACATGGAGGTTATATTGGGCATTTAGTGGATGGAGACTCTAGATGAATACATAGAGTTTCAAGAGAACAGAGTTCTCTTTCAAGATGGATGGAAATAAGGTGGTATTGAGGGTGTTGTTGAACGATGGTTTGAAGGAAATCTTGACATGACGAATGGAGGCCATTTTTAGACACAATGATGTCATCTAGGTTGTACACTATTTGGTTTCAACCACCCCTTTGAAGGGCCAACAAGCCTAATACCATGACGAAAAACTCCAGACGGTGTTGGACAAACATAATTTGGTCTTCACCAACATTCCACTTGGCATACCCTCGCACCATGGTTTTGAGCACACCATTGAGTTGGAGGAGGGAGCCAAGCCCGTCATCACCACTCCATACCGCCATCCTAAAAGGTTTAAGGATGAGATTGAAAAGACAATTTAGGAACTGCTCGACAAGGGATGGATAAGGCCCAGTTCCAATCCTTTCACATCATCAGTGGTGTTGGTAAAAAAGAAAGATGGTACCATGTAGATGTGTGTGGACTACTGAGTGTTGAATAAGAAGACCATAAAAAATAGGTACCCTATTCCCAGGATTGACGAGCTATTGGATGAGTTGCATGATGTCATTTTTTTTTTCAAAATAGACCTCCACTTAGGCTACCACCATATTTGCATGAGAGAACAAGATGTGGAGAAGCCAACTTTCCATTGTCACTACAAACATTATGTATTCCTGGTCATACCATTCAGGTTAAATAACACACCCGCTACTTTCCAGTCTCGTATGAACCACATTTTTAGTAAACAACTGCGCAAGTTCCTATTGGTATTCTTCGACGACATACTCAACTACAACAAGACATGGGAGGAACATATTAGAAATTTGGATGAAGTGTTGGGAATCATGAAATCATAACCCTCATTCACCAAGAGATCCAAATGTGAATTTGGGATGACAAAGGTAATATATTTAGGACACATTGTCATTGGTCAAGGTGTTCAAGTGCATCAAGAAAAGATCCAATCCATCTTGGATTGTCCACCTCTGACTACTCTCGCAGAGCTGCACTAGTTCTTTGGATTATGCAGTTACTATAGAACTTCATGAAGGGTTTTTCCCAGCTCGTCGCACCCTTGATCGACCTAATGAAGAAATGATCTTTCTAATGGAATGAACGTGCATAATGTACCTTCAAAAATTTAAAGTAAACCACAAGTTCATGTACAGTCCTTGCATTACCAGATTTCACTCAGCCCTTCATCATAGAATGCAACACATCAAGGGAAGGCATTTGGGCCGTACTCATGTAGGACCATCTCTTGATTACATTTGAGAGTCAGAAACTCTTGAGAGTGGAGAAGTTGTATTCAATCTATGACAAATAAATGCTTGCCATCATGCACGCCCTGATGAAGTTTAGATAGTACCTCATGTGATCTAAGTTCATCGTCTGTAAGGACCACAACAGCCTGAGGTATTTCTTGGAACATAAGGAGATGAATGAAAGATAACCTAAGTGGGTGAGAAAAATCTAGGCGTTTGACTTCTATATTGAGTATGTTAAAGGGATGAATAATGTTGTGGTTGACGCTTTATCAAGGAAGCCCACTATATGCTTGTTGTCTCAGATTTTGACAGATTGGAAGGCATACCTGTTGGTCAAATATTCTAAGAACCCTTTTGCGTGTCAGTTGATGGATGATGAAGTGCATGACGACAGATAAAAGGTGGTCGATGACATCATTTATTATAAGGACAAGATTTATTTAGTGTCTAAGTCTAGGATGAAAGAGAAAATTTTAAAGGAGATGCACGACTCACCCTTGGTTGGGAATCCAGGGTATCTGAAAACCTATAGACAAATCAAATAAATATTCTCCTGGAAGGGTCTGAAGAATGATGTCCTACAATGCAGTCAGAATGTGCTACCTGTCAGCAGAACAAATCTAAGCACACACTACCATCTGGTCTACTACAACCATTACTGATACCTAAGCAAAAGTGGGATAGCATCTCGATGGACTTCATCTTAGGGCTTCCCAAGGTGCAAGGGAAGGATTGTATCTTCATGGTGGTTGATTGACTGACTGAGTATGTACACTTCTTTGCCATTCCATTAGGATATCAGGCCACACAACTAGAAGATTTTTTTTTTGTGAGGTGTTTTTCCTGCATGGTCTCCCTCAAAACATTGTCAAAGACAAGGATAACCACTTCCTTAACATCTTCTCGACATAACTATTTTGGCTTGCAGGGATGAAGTTGTCACCGAGCACCAGTTATCACCCACAGACTGATGGACAAACCAAGATTGTGAACAAGTGGTTGGAAGGTTACCTCAGGAACTATGTTTTGACAAAACATAAGACATGGGGAAGTGGTTGCATTTGAGTGAACACTACTACAATACCATGCACCACATTTTGATTGACATGACACCCTTCAAATCACTGTACAACTATGAGCTACCATCATTTGTTGATATGGAACTCAATAATAGCCACGTGTCAAGGGCCAAGGATTGTCTACATGAAGGGTTGGACATTTTGAAGTCTTTCAAGGAAAATCTTTAAAGGGCCCAGAACCAACATAAGATGTATGTTGACAGATACCGAATAGAGAGAAGTTTTGAAGTTGGCGATTTGGTGTACCTCTGGCTTCAACTGTAAAGACAATCTTCCTTGAAGACATGTGGCAAGGACAAGCTGAGGCCATGTTTCTACGAACCCTATCGCATGGTGCAAAGAGTAGGTGAAGTTGCCTATGAATTAGACTTGTTGGAAGGTAGTCGAATCCACAACATCTTTCACATTTCTTGCTTGAAGAAAGTTGTGGGTCTACACATCACGGTCTCAACAGATCTTCCACCCCTCAACGAAGGAGGGAAGTTAGTGTTAGATACATCCAAGATCATCGACATTTGAGAGAAGAGGCTGAGGATAGGCACAGTAAAAGAATTTATTATACATTGGAAGGATCTACCACTAGAAGACACCACCTGGGAAGGCGAGCAGATTTTGGAACACCCTAGTTTGTGATTGCTTGAGGAAAATAATATTTGGGACAAGAGGACTGTAATATCCCCGTCATTAAATAAATAATAATAATTATATTTGGGTCCCGATTGATTTAGTTTATCTTGGGCCCATCTTTTATTTTAGTGTAGGTGTAGGTGTTGCAGTGTCTGCTTTATTTGTGCACCTTGGGAGTTGTCTGACGAGTATTTATGACCAATGTGTAGGATGTATTTCTCATGTTGAGTTTTGATATTTTATTGTAATTGTGAATTCCTATTGGGATTCCATTTTCTGCCATTTTGGAGGTGAAAGACCCTCCCTATTTGGTATTTTGCAGTTTTGGTGGGAATAACTCCTCATCCTATTCTACTTTGATTTCCGTTCGAGATTTGTAATCTAAAGTATTATCATTGTTCAATATTCTTCTATTGTGTCACTTATTTGGTGTTGTCTTCCTCTTGCATTTACATTTCTTGGTTGCAAATTATTTACCTCAGTACCAAAGGAATCACATTGTATGGTCTACAGACTATACGACCCACTTGTTGTACAACTTACACACCGTACGGACCACATACTACACATATCGTATGACCTGCATACCGTATGGCCTCCCGTAGCCTCCGTACCACATGTGGCCTACATACCGTATGACCTCCTAATCTCCATACTACATGCCAATACAAGAGATCTTCCCCTACTATACAAACTTGTCACTCTACTGTATGACCACTACACTACTATATATTGTATGACTTGTAGTTGCACACTTTTTTCTCTCCTACGCCACTCTTGGTCAAACTAGTTCGGAGTGGGAATATTACACTCTTTGAATATGATCATATGTGTTGATGCAATGTCATGACATGATATAAAGGAGATCAATCGTAAATACATGCTTACATGAAGATTGTTGTATCTTGTTACACTATAGTGCTAAGATCTAAAGACTTGAAGGATATGGTGGGATGACATGTTGCGTTGAGTGTTTGTTAATCCCTTGACCTTGGATGTGTTGGATGAAAATTGATGAATGTGAAAATGAATTGAAATAATTCTCTTATATAGGGTTCTCAACGTATTTCTTGAAATAAGTTGACCGCTAACAATCATATTGAGACACTGGGATTGGGGAACAACTGGCAAGAACCCGACACCAAAATATTTGAAATTAAACTCGAATTGGTGGGTCAAGAGCACCCTAGGTGTTATTAACAGTCTAAAATAGGGAAATCAAGTAGAAAATAAAGTGAACACAACTTGAGAAAATAATTCAAAACACCATGCAATGATATGACATTGATTTTTTAGTATTTTGACGAAAAATAGGCTTGGATAAGAGCTAGGAGACCACACACTAAGGAAAGTGCACAAAGTGTGGTGTAAATTCTACAAGGTTACAATTTGTGATGCTACAAGTCCTAATTTAAATTATATTATTATAGATCTAGGCCATTAAATATAAAATATTATTTCATTTACTTGGCTAAATTGGACATTGTAGTTAAAAGTTTCTTTTAGAGTCCATTTGGCTTCGAAACAATCATTTTTAGGGGAGGTTTTTAGATGCCATTTGTTTTGTAGGTGGAAGATGTCCCTCCAATTGGGGCATTAGACTTCTTCAACGTCCAATATAGTTCTCACCTCTATTTATTCATCGATCTAGCTTTCTTTTAGAACTCTTGCCAATTTTTATTTCTCTTGTAGATTGTTTAAGCACCTGCGTTGAACAATTCTTCCTTCCCAGACAAAAACCAAGAGAGGGATTCTAACTTTTGGATAAAATACCATGAGATTGAGGGCTATAAGATGAAACCCATGTGACCCTGGAGGTGATGTCACTTAGAGGTCACACAAGAGCTCCAAGGAATTCATTTATTTCAATTTTAGATTCTTTTGACATGTTTTAGGTTTGCTACTAAGAGTTTCTATTTATTGTTGGATTGTTGTCGTTGTGTGTTTGGAGGATTTTTTTTTGGTTGTGGGTTATCTTGTGTAGTTTGGAGAGTTCTAGTGTGTTGTTTCTCCAAAATATCATTTTAGAATTGTTGTTTCTTAGAGCATTATTCAATACAAGTATTGTGATTATGCATGTTTTATTGGTGTATGTGGTAGTTCATTAATCTCTAAAGTTTGTTGATGCGTAAATCAATGCTCCTAATCAAATTCCTTTTTATTATATTTAAAAAAATAAATAAAATATGTTGTGGTTCTTTTCTAGCTTATTTTGACTTTCTCTTCTTCCTAGAATGTATAATTTTTTAATTTAGTTTCCTCGGTCTTTAGAAAGTATTTTTCATTGAAATCAAATGTAAATGTTTAATATAACCTCGAAGATGGATATCTAACGATTTAGAAGTCGTTGATAAAATTTGGGTGTTTAAAAATAGACACCAGTTGCCAAATTGTTATGTTTATTTGGACAAGTTATGGAATTAATTTTTGATTTTACTGTTATATGGAAATTATTTGATTTGGGTTATTACAATTAAGTACAACACACATTATAAGAGGGGGGAAATACGAGGTCGTAGGAGGAAGAAAACCTTTTGTAGTTTGTGTGACATAAATAACATTTGAATTATGTATAATTAAAGATATTTTGAACATCACTAAGAGAGGATCATTGAAAGAAGTAGTATCACTAAAGCCCATGGATGAGTCCTAGAGGCTTTGTAGGGTATGTCTAGTAGAAGGATAAATGGATGAAGTGCAAGAAGACACCATTTTAAGCCTACACAATTATATAAGAACTACAAACATCTATGAACATATCATAGCATAATAAAACATATAACACCATACTTATATCGAATGATCTTTCACCAAATAACCACAAAGAAATACATTCTTCAAACATAAGCACATGTAAACATAACAAAGCTCATAATAATTATACCTTAAAACAAAAATACATTGTTAAAACATACCCCTAATAACAAGACCAATATATTATACAAAGAAACCAAACAAAAATATAATAGTTGTTTAGTCCATCAACAATTGTATACCCAGTTGTATACCTTAAAAATTTACAATTAGGACTTGTGTACACTATTGTATACCCTCCTATGGAAGTTTGAAAGTAGGTTGACTTGGATCCAAGATTTCTTCATTTAAAAAATTAAAAAATTTCAAACCAATTCACATCCACACCTAGATTTCACTTAACATATCTTTCACCAAATAACCACAAAGAAAATACATTCTTCAAACATAAGCACATGCAGACATAGCAAAGCTCATAATAATTATACCTTAAAACAAACATACATTGTTAAAACTTGCCCCTGATAAGAAGACCAATCTATTATACAAAGAAACCAAACAAAAATATAATAGTTGTCACATCCACACCCAGATTTCCAGTGGGCTCCAGTCCCTATCAGCTGAAGACTACATTCTGCTCACCCTTTCTTTTGGCTGCCTCCAATAGGAAGACATGTACCTTTTCTCCAGTGTTTCTATTTGTTTTTTTTTCTCCCTTTCTCCCTTATGACAAGGGGGGTTTACCCTTCAACTTTCACTCGCAATGAACAAGCAATCACTGAGATTCTCGAAACAAATCATTTAGGGAAAGTAAAAATTGTGTCTTCCGTAACAACAGGAAAATGGGTTTGGGTGAATGCTGAACAATCACGAGGCATATTGAAATGAAGACTTGCACGTTTGAAATGAGAACAAGCAAAGAAAAAAAATACTTTTGAGGGAAATTATTTTGGCCATATGCAACAAACACCTGTCAGGCAAGACTTCTGATCAAAGACATAGAAATAGTAAGAGCAAGGAAAACCAATAAGATGGAGGACTCTATCTTATATAGCCCAAACTCTATGTGCAAGAATTGTTAAATTCCAAGAGAAGGTTAGAAGAGTTAGAAGTCAATGATCGTGATAAAGATCATAAAACTCATGCTTTAATGACTGCAAATCAACTGCTAGTAGAAAATAACAAGGTGCTAAAGGAGCAAATGACAATGTTGCAAGAGGTTCTATTTGCAGGGAGGGCTGAATGGAAAGGTATAAAATAAGAGTGGCAAATCATGAAAGGTTCAAAAATGGTAGACATGACAGATTCTAAAGTTTGTTAGATTAAAGAGAAAGTGGCTGACCAAGTAAATAACTACGAAGGGGCAGCAAGGCATGAATATAATGGTGGCACCTCAAAAAACTCTAAAAATAGAACACAAGAGGTTAACAATTCTGAACACAAGGAGTAAAAAACAAACAATCATGGAGACAACATTCAGGATAGAGAGAACAAAGAAAGACAAATTAGAGCAGTAAACATCATTATCAAAGGAGTAAAGGATTATGGGAAAAATGAATGCACCCTCGATCTTGCAAGTGACTTCGTCAAAGAAAATATTCTTTGGCAAGGGAAAATTTGCCAAGCATGGAGGGTGGGCAAGCTTGCTGAGGATAGAGATAAACCCATAAGAATCATTATGTCAAGCATTCATGATAAACAAAGTCTCCTAGGCAAGAAACATCTTCTGCGAGGATCTCGCTTCATGTTAGATGAAGATCTAACTATTAAACAACAAGAAGAAAGAAAAGAGGAAATTACAAAGGTTAGAGCAAAAAGAGATGAGGGAAAATGAGCATGGTTATACAAAGGCAAAGCTGTCATTGCCTCTTTTGGTTATCATCCGCAAAATGAACTACAAGAGGGCAGCACAGAGGTGGCAACAAACTCCATGGTAAGCAACTTTGCAACAAGGGCTGATTGGGAAAGTAGGGATGAAGGCTCGTCTTTGAGCCTTGTACATTAGCACAAATAGAAATCAAGTCCTAACCAAGCCTCCTTGAGCTTAGTTTTTTTGAATTGTAGAGGTTACCCTTAGAGGCAAGGACCTGGGTTAGGGCCTATTGTAGAAGGCAGAGACATAATATGTCTTATAGAAACACATAAGCACGAAGGGTACAGGACACCTTCATTTGAAGGGTATTTGAAAATGGAGGTATGAAATACGACAATTGCAAATGGCAAAGGACATGGAGGTATCTTGATTTTAGTGAGAGAAAAAGAAGGTTGCCACATTCAGCTTGAAAAAGAAGACTCAAATAAACAATTCATATGGTTCAAAATTTCAGAAAATGAAAATCTTATTTGGATTATTGCTTGCTATTTTTCCCCACAAGTGTCTAAAACTTACAAATATAGGGGTCTTGACTGCAAAGATCCCTTTGCAGCGTTAAAAAAGGATATTGTTGTATTTTCTCAGCTTGGTGAAATCCTTCTTGTGGGTGACTTCAACGCTAGGACTGCAAACGAACAAGCTAGCATTCTCTGTTTTAGGGAAAATGACAACCCTATTTGGCTCATAGTTGAAATAAATCATCAATGGACTAGAATGTCTGAAGATAGCAAAGGCTACAATCCTTTTGGAGAGCATCTCCTTACTCTTTGTGGTGTGTTTGGCTTAGTCATTTACAATGGTATGACTAGATGGGCCAAGCCAAGTAATTTCACTTGTAATACATACAATGGCACAAGCGTTGTGGATTATACAGTTTGTTCACATGGTTTGTGTGAGAATATAGAAGTCATGTCAATCGGTGAACAACTTTGGGATCTAAATTTTGATCATAATCCAATATATTTAAGCATTTCCTGGTCTGAAAAGCAATAATGTGGGACTAATACCTAGCACATTCAACAATCTTCTTCAAAGGGAAAAATTCTTTTGACTCAGAAAAATTGCAGCACTTTCAAGATTGCGCTTGAGAAGCTCATTAAGAGGAAAAAAATCTCGGTTCATGGGCTCCACAACCACACATTAACAAACTTGATTCTTAGTGCTCTTGATGGGTGCAAAAGGGCAAAATATAAGAAATCTGGAAAAAAATGTTTTCCAGCTAAAGCTTAGTTTGATGAAGAATGTAAAAGGGCAAGGAGAACTTTGAAAGATTCAAAAAAGGAGAAAATAAATATCAAAACTTACAAGTAGATTTTAAGAAAAAAAAAAGATGATTACATGATTACAAGACGAGAAGTGTTAGTAATAACTGAGAGGGGGGGGGGGGGGGA
>MU227587.1:3053545-3068893 GCA_018584345.1 Thuja plicata | reverse complement strand
GAAAGAGTATTATATTGTGGAGTTTAATCCCACTCGTAACTTCCATCAAAAAGCGTACATTGGGGTTAATATCTCTTGGAGAGCCAAGATTCTCATTGCCCAATTAAGGACCAATTCACAACAACTTAGTTGTGAAACCAGGTGTTGGAAAAGGCCTAAAGAAACCTGGGAAGAAAGAATTTGTATTTTCTGCACTTCCGGTAAGGTAGAAATAGAAAATCACTTCATTCTAGAAAGTGACGCCTTCAAGGAAAGTAGGGACAGTTTTAATACTCTTTTGACCGAGAATTCGTGGTTTGATCTTTTCAATAAGGGGATAGTTGAGCAGTTGGGGACACTCATCATCAAGCTTCACAAGAAAAAAGGTGGAAATAAAAATTTCAGCGTGTGAGACAATCTGTCCCATAGACTATCTTTAACCTCGCAGACATTAAAACTATTTTCTTTCTTCTTTTTTTCTTTCTTTCTATAGAATAAGAAACTAATAATCAAATCCAAGCTGATAATCTAAAGATCAAATTTACTACCAGCTTTTACAATAAAACATACCCGTTGCACATAGTCGTTGCATTAACCTCGAACGGTCTAAAAAGCATAAAAGTGCCTAAGCGATTTTCCCCTAACAATATCGATTTAAACGATAAACGAAAAAATAAATCAAGCGACCTATAGATACATTTTGGCGGGCTCGACGTGATCTTTGCCTTCTCTCTACTCAGAGCCCAGAAGAAGCAGGAAACTAAGACAGGGCAGCCATGCCTAAGTACAAGCTTTCTGGTATCGATGTTCACTTTCCCTTCCCCGCCTATGATTGCCAACTCGTTTACATGGAGCGTGTTATTCAAGCCCTGCAAAAGGTATGCCAAAACAGAACACATTCTGCGTTGATCTACAAGACTCTTCTCTCTTGTAAGGATTCAATGGACATAAACTTGCTTCATATTTAGGTTGATTTCATCAAAATCTCTCTTGCTATACTGGGCACAAAGGACTTTATTAGGTATGTCGAATTTGTTCCCAATGAAAAATTTCAGGTGAGATTATTTGTCTCTGTTAAATATTGTTTACACTGAGTACGAAAGGATTTTATTGGGTATGGCGAGTCTTTTCCCTTGATAAATTTCAGGCGAGACTATGTGTCACTGTTAACATGGTGCGGGGTAAGCCTGCATCACAATCTTAAGATAAGTAAACATGGGTGAATATTAGAATGTGCCACGCAATCGGTACAAGGCACTCTCGTTGCAATCTTAAGATAAGTAAACACGGGTTGCTTTTACGATTTCCCCACTCAACATTACAACTTAATTCCTTAGGTAAATTAATTGAAAGTATTTAGATGCGTATACAAATGCATGTACGTTTATGTACTGCCAGCTTCCTCTTCAATGGTCTCAGAAGCCCATGTATTTCAGATTACCTTATGAATAGAACCTAATCAACGGTCTATGTGTGTATTTCTGGAAATAACTGATGCAAAAACAAATACACCGTTATTTTCAGAAGCTCATAAAACAAATTTATGGGCTATGAAAATTTTATGCTCATCAATGTGTAAGAGAAAATATTGCCTCTTACGTCAAAAATATTTTAAGGCAAATAATTAAACAATAATAAAAACATAGGATAAAGAATTGGGATTGGAACAAGAAATACAGAATTAAATTTATGGAATTCAAATAAATATATGTAATACTTAGTTGGATTATGAATGGAGGAACACACTGCTCGAAATGTTAGGAGTTGATTTACCGCTGTGCTGAATAATAGGGCTTGTTCAGATAAACACCTTTGATTCTGTAAACCGACCATACGCTCCTCTGATTCAATTCTTTGCCTGTGGAACTGCTAAGATTTGCAGAATTGAATCTGGATCCACAGAAATGAATTGGCAAGGAATCGGTTACTATAGGAGATGTGACATGGCTCATTGTACCTACAGCTAAAATAGGGTGGTGGTGATAGTCATTGTTTGAAAACTTGCTAGGTAAGGATTTATTCCCCTTTGGTCAAGGGCCATGAACTAAGATCATAGATAACTGAAAAATATGTAGTGTGCCTAGGATGATATTACAATTAAGATCCTCAATGACGCAGCTATAATCAAGTGCAAATAGATCAGGGCACATGAGATTCGTTCCTTTATGATTTCAAAGAGATAGGGAATGTTGTTAAATACACCACGGTATACAAATTGGCTCAAAAGTGTTCTATGTTGACTGACAGCAGCTAGTGGGAAAAGGTCAGTAAGGTTTAAATTTCAATTTGACTTTTCAAAAGTTTAGGGTTCCCATTTATGATCGTGGAAATAACCTAGGTCAATTTTGCATATGTAGATTTGATCTAGGGTGGTGCTTGGGAGAATTAGGGAGCAAAACTAGTTCTTAGGGGATTAGTGATGATGGAATCAGTTCAGGATCAGGTCATGAGTTGAATTTCGTGCAAGATTATGTCACTTGTTTATTGCATAAAGAACACTGATTGAAGTTGGTCCAAAACATAAAGGAAAGAGCACGTGTATGCAATTTTCACATTACATTTTGCCTTCACCTTGATGTGCATATGAACTACTACGAGGATGTATTTCAAAGTAAAACAAGCAATCAACATGCAAAGTAAATATATCAACACTCAAAGGATATGGATGACTATTTTTGAAATCTTTCACAATGAGTGCTCCATCAAAAACTTGCAAAACAGAATTTATTTTTGCAACAAGTAGCGTTTTGCATATATCTAAAATAAGAATAACTACAAATTTCTTAAAAAAATCTTGAAAAATAGTGAAAGTAAAAAGGAGGATAATAGATTCTGCCCAAGTGGAAAGTGGTAATAGATTCTCTTGAGGGAAAAATATGAAATTTCTTTTAGAAGCAAAAATATGATGAAAGAAGCCTGACAATGATATTCAACACCACAGTAAAGCAAATTATCTCATCTGGCTTCAAGTTTTTGCATGCTTTTTATATGTACTTGCCGAGAAACATTAATATTTGAGAACTCTGTAAATTCTTTATAGTATATTCCATCTGGCAGCCACTGCATCACAAATACAAACAAATTGTATCATCCAATCCTATTATGATTAAAAATTTCTTCCGATAGAGGGAAATGGAGAGAGGGAGGAGTATATAGTAGATACATTTTTAAAGATCAACTACTGAATAAAATGGCTTGTTAGGGATCGCAAGATCAAATTTGTATGTGATTTGATTGTCCTAGCCAGTAAGAATATAAGATTTATGTTAATTACTGATTGTAAAAATATAGATCTCTGAGATACTCGATCATCTGTTCTTACGTTCAATATTTTGATTTTCTGTTCTTTTGTTAACTGTAATATGGTGTGACGTCTGCATTTAATCATTTTTAAGGGACTGATTATTGTAAGTATCGTAATTCTTTGTAAAGTTCATTCTTTTGGGATTTCATGAATTTTCACAAACTGAACCAATCAGCTAAATTCTTGTTTATGTGTGGCTATTAACAGGGTTGTAATGCATTGCTAGAGAGTCCAACAGGAACGGGAAAAACACTATGTTTGCTTTGTGCAACATTGGCTTGGAGAGGGAGTCTTGGTTCCATGTCAACTTATTCTTTGCCAGACAGAGGAAGGATACATAGTTCTGAGAGCCAGTTTCAGCTTGATTCATCATTAGAGATTACAAAACCAACATTGCCTACAATAATATACACCTCACGTACTCATAGTCAATTACAGCAAGTTGTGCGAGAACTAAAATCATGTTCCTACAGGTTTGTTGTTGCAGCCCTATTTATACTTGTACTTATTTGGAGGTTAATCCCCTTTTGTTTGTATCTCTGTTTTTCCTGCTTTTATTATATTCATTTCAGGTCTGGGCAACCCTTTTCCCTAGATCTTTGCTATTGTAACTGTTTTGTGTTCCAGTCCCTTTGACCTTTTCTTGGTCATTTGTGGACTTTAATATAATTTCTTTCTTTCACAAAATTAGTGTGCAGGAGCACCTAGGGGTTAGGATGGGTTAACCCTCAATTTTTTTGTTTTGGAAGACCTTCTTATGGTCATGTACATAAATAATGTTATGTTATGTTGGGTTGTTGTCATGTTGTTTTGGTAGGTTGTGTTGTAGGCTGTGCTCAATTTGGTCTAAAAGACCTTTTATATGTTTTGGAAGCCAAAATGTGGCAAAATGTGGAAATGGCACCTAGAGTGCACAAAAGGACCTATTTGAGGTGTTATTAGGTCTAGGGTTAGTTTAGTAACCTTGTGGAACCCATTCATTGGGTCAGAGCAATGAGGTGGTAAAAGTTGTAAAAATGTTGCTTGAGCAACTTTTACAACTTTCCAATGTTGCTTGACAACATTTGGACAAGAATTGAAAAATGCCCTAATGGCAGCTATGGGTCGGCATAATTAGTTGTTATGAGCCCAGGGGACATATATAAGGGCTTTCCAAGCAATGTACGGAGGTTGGACAAATTTTGGTTGCATTTCCCAAGAAAGATTAATTGACAGTTTGCTGTTTTGTGCACAGTCTGCAAGTTTTAGTTTGTTTTCATAAATGATGAATTGAGGAACTCGTTTTGATGTGTAGTTTAGCTTCCTATACTTGTTTCCTTGCACTGTAGATACTTCTTGAGAGTTCTTGTATAGTTTTGTGTGTTTAAATAAATCAAATCCTTCCTGGACTGTTCACTGCCAGTGTAAGGGTTTCTGTGTAAATATGGTTCCACGATGAATTCCCACCATGGGATCTTGATGGCCTGTGGAGGATGTGAAGTGGAACCCTTGTACATTCTATTCCTTTTTGTACAGTTGCAGGAGATGTCGTTTGCCAATTTAAAGAGTTTGCCCTAGGCGAGACAGTGCGTACCCAGCTAGGAGCAAGTTGAGGACAGTCAGAGATTGAATGTAGGATTGGATTGGATTGAGGGATCCAGTGATTGGAGGGTGTTGTTAGGGTGTTGAAGAAGCCCTAGAACCAGTGCCAAGAGTTGATGAATCCAATTCATCAACAATTGCCTTAAGACAATGCAGCTAGCCCTATCCTTGAAAATGACCCAGTCTGCAAAAAGTACTGTATGGGCGACTTGGTGACCTCACACCCTAAAAATCTTGAAGGGTTTCCAAAAGGGTGTCTGGATCAGTGTCTAGTTTAGGGGTTCCTTTGTAAGTTTTTGAAGTTATAAGGTTTTTAGCTCCAAATTAGGGCTAATAGGGCTACTAGGCCCTTAAACCAGTCAACTCTTGTACCCGATGAGAAGAGTGATTGAACTATGGGCAGCAGAACATTAAGATTGGATGAAGGTTGTATGAACTAAAACCAAATCAATCCTACAAAGTGTCATGGTGTGAGTTGGAGTGAATTTACCTTAGTGAATTCAAGAAAGAGTTGGAGTTTACCCTTGGTAGAGAGGCTCTTGTTAAAGGAGAAAGAAAGCAAGAGTGTTATCCTAGGTTGGGGTTGAGAAGTAAACCCTTAGAAGGTCTAGAAAGTGACCTTAGGTAGACTCAAGCCGACTCTAGGATAGGAGCCTCCCTATCAATTAGATTTCATAAAATGGTTTCCAGGTTTTGTGTTGGGTTTTAATGATTTACAATTGTTTGCTAGAGATATTTTTTAGTGGCTTTTTTGTCAGAGCTGAGACTATTATGTATTCTTCAGATATTCATGTATTTGTTTTCCTCACTCTAATTTAGGCCACAACATGGGTGTCATAACGATTATCTTCACCCTAATGAACTTTATTCCATAGCTGCAAACTTGGTGAGTTCTTGCTGGACTCACAAGTTTTCCCGCTCTAGGAGTATCTTTTCAAGGAATTGCAGCAAAGTTAGTGCCAGAAACTCTTGAGTAAAGTGCTTGTTGATTGATTGGAGGTGTGATGTGAAGATTTATTTGATAATAGGAGTTCATTTGTAAAGGCATTTCCTTTTCTTTCTATTCCTTTTTCTGTTTCTTTGAAAATTCAAATTTCAATCCCTAAACAATAAAAACCTTGCTGTTATGTTGTTGAAATTTTATATTCTCTTAATTTTTTAAACCCTACTTGCTGTATTTGTTTTGTTCTATTTTTGTAATTTTTTTCCTAGAGGGAAAAAAATCTATTTGGTAAAGTTTATAATTTACAAATATGGCTCAAATGAGCAAGCAGTTCACATAAAGTCTAACAAAACAGAATCTCACTTGAGCAGCAATCTACAAACACCACCAGAGCAGGTTTCAAGATCATAGAACCAAGATTAACATAGAACAGCTCACAAAGAACTCAAGGTCTACATCAAAATTGACATAGAACCCGATACAAAAAGATAATTCCAGTATAGACAACAACAACAGATTACTTGACCTTACCTTTTCTTTTAGCTTTCTCCCTTTTGTCAATGGTATCAAGAAAATTGATTAACCTGAATCTCAGCAGACTTAATCTGGAAATCCACACATTCCTGCAGTCATCAGTCTGGATAAACTTTGACATGCTTATGAGCAGCAGAAGTAGCACTGTCATTGTTGATGTCTTCACATGTAGAAACAGAGGAATGATCAAGAGGGTCCTCATTATAAACAAGATACTTGATAGGCTCATCAGTGCCACATTGGACATCATGATAATCAGGGCTTTTGTACCAGTCTGGGATTTCAATCTTCACATTCTCTGTCTCTGCTGAAAAGGAGTTATTGTCAGCAACAATTGTTTTAATTTCATCAGTGCTCTCCCCTGCTTGGAGGCTTACCTGCAGAAAATAATGTAAGTGCGACTTCCTGGAACACATCTTTATTGCGACTTCCTGGAAAACATCTTTATTTTTTCTTGGTTAATAAAACCAAAGAATTTCAGAAGAGAACAAAACCGTCGTTTGGACAAACAGTTTGGTAAATGCTCACCCAATCTGATAACAAGAAACAATATATCCCACCAATCAATGTTAACTTTTAGAGAGCAGACTCTCCAACTTGGCAAAAAACAATCCCAGGCTTTTTGGGACCAGGGAAAATAAATCATAAATAGGTGAGAGAGTTTCAACACTATACCGCAGACCAAACAAGCATTATAATTAGAAAGAGACCAAGTAGAACCAATGACAAGCTTTTGAATGCGATGTCCCCGAAGTCATAAAATAAATTAATATAATAATGTTTTGTATATTTGGCCCCGACAATTAATTTAATTGTCTCTCGGGCCCATTTTTATTTTATTATCCGTAGGTGTTTGCCATGTCGGCACTTTTTGTAAACCCTTAGGATTTGCTCTGAAGGGGTATTTATGATTGGCATGTAGGTAGTTGATGGTATGCAAATTTGATAATTTTAATTTTTATGTACGAATTCTAGTTGGAGTTCTGCTTGTCGCCGTTTCGGAGGTGAGAGATCCTTCCTATTCTGGTTTGTCGCAGTTTTGGTGGGAGTAAGACCTCACCCTACTCTGCCTATTGTCCGAACTTGTGATTATTTAAAGCATATACTTGTTTATCTATCTACTGTGTTGCTGTGGTGTTGATCTTGGCTATTTCCTGGAATAATAATAATCTCGGCATCAAGGTCACGATCGAATTACATATCGTCAGGCATCCTTGTCAGGTCCGTACGCAACAATTGTCCGAGGTCAGAGTAACACAGTACGGGCATGCTTCAACACCTACCATACGACCATTATGTGCACACGTACAGGTAGATCTTTATCACCGTACGGGTGTACATTACGTTGTCTGAGCACCCCATTTCACCGTATGGGCGTGGATTGCTACCGTACAGACTTCTACCGCTCGATAAAGGGAGCATCACTTCGTACGCCAGTTGAGACACACACCACACTCTTTGACCCTCCCGTAGTGAACCGTACGCTAAGAATTTGTTGTCGTACGACTACTGTTTACACCATACGCAGGGGCTGTTGAAGCAAATTAGTGCCACTAGTTCATCGTACGACTAGGGATCAAGTTGGGAACATTACAATGGTATCAGAGCCAGTGATTCTGCTAGCTTGTCGGGTCGTGGATGCATAACGCGCTCAAAGTTTATACTAGAAGGAGATACTGTTCCGCTGATAGAATGGGGGAACCACAAGATCTCGCTGCGGAGGTCCTGGCACTATTAAGGGAGCTAACCAGAAGCCTGGCGCAACTCAATGAAACCATGATCAGAGCGCAAGAACGACAACGACTCATGGAGGAGACGCTGCAGAAGATGGCGGAAGGGAAGACGAACGAAGAACATAATGGGCACGGTGATAATTCTGTCACAGGGAGAGCAAACCATCATTCACGCTTTCGACCATCGATGCCAACATTCCCGTCGAGAACTGATGCAACTCGAAGAGAGTGAGAGCCCACCTTCCAAGAGGTGCAGGAGCAACTAATGCAAGATTGGAGGAACGCAAATCTCGAATGAGACAATCCTTTAGAGATTATGCTGATCTATGAATGAGATATTCAGGCGACAACGGTCGTGGCTATTATAACGATGATCTCAAACAGAAGATAGGCAAGGTGAACCTGTCATCCTTTGATGGACCAGGATTAACATCCGCGTGGGCATGGGTGTAGAAGGTAGACACATATTTCCAGCTTAATCCGATGCTGGAAGATGAGGCGATCAAATTTGCGGCGCTTCACCTGGAAGGGATTGCCCATGAATGATGGCATCATGGAATGGTTACCCTCGTCCACGCTCAAATAACCAACCACCTATGCTAAATTCACAGAGAGACAGATAGATTGCTTTGATGGGAAAGATCCAAAACTTAATTTTAAGGAGTTGGCGTTGTTGAAGCAATCCAGATCAATTAACAATTACATTGCAAAATTTCAAAGACTATTCGTGTTGGTGACAAATATCTCGGAGAGACGATTGGTGTTGTTCATAGATGGGCTGATGGAACCTCTGAAAGGTTGGGTGAAAGGATTCAACTTCATCATGCTCACGGAAGCAATTAAGAAGGCACGTGACATGGCGACATCTTCTTCTTCCTCCAGGAGTTATTCACACCCCAAGCCACCCCTTGCTTCGAAGGAGAAAGACAACAAATCCCCACCAAAGAATCCATCATTGGATGAGGCCACCAGACAGGAGCTCAAAAGGAGAAAACTCTGTTTTAACTGTAAGGAGCCGTGGGGACCAGGGCACCAATGCTTGGGAAAAGGAAAAATCCACTACATTGAGGTGATGTCTGACGACGAGCATGAGGAACCGGAAACCAAAGGAGGTTCCACAACTGAGTATTACCATGGGGAACCACACCATAACAAGATGATTTCTTTGTGGTAGATTTGGATGGCATGGAAGTTATTTTGGGCATACAGTGGATGGAGAGTCTCGATGAATACACTTAGAGCTTCAAGAGGATGGAGTTTTCCTTCGAAGTAGACGACAAAAAGGTGGTGCTGAGGGGAATGTCAAATGACGGCCCGAAGAAAATCTCAGCTCGACAGATGGAGGCAATATTTTGACACGATGACATAGTTTGGGTGACACTGCTTGATCTCAACTGAACCCATACAAGGGCAGAAGGCTTACTACTAGGACGAAGAGCTTCAGTCAGTGTTGGATAAGTATAGCATGGTCTTCACTGACATCTCACTGGGCATACCGCCGCACCGTGGGTTTGAGCACACCATCAAGCTGGAGGAAGGAGCCAACCCTGTCATCACCACACCCATCGCCATCCAAAGAAATTTAAGGATGAGATGGAGAAGACCATCCAGAAACTCCTCGACAAAGGATGGATCAGGCCCGACTCTAGTCCCTTTGCATCGTCCGTAGTGCTGGTAAAGAAGGATGGATCCCTCCGGATGTGCATATACTACCGTACACTAAACAAGAAGACCATAACAAACAGGTACCCCATCCCCAGGATCAAATTGTTGGACGAGTTACACGACGCAGTCTATTTTTCCAAAATAGATCTTCGCTCCGACTACCATCAAATCCGCATGAGGGAACAAGATGTGGAGAAGACGACCTTTCGTTGCCATTACGAACATTGTGAGTTCCTAGTCATGCCGTTTGGTTTAACCAATGCTTCGGTCACCTTCCAGTCCTGCATGAATTACATCTTCAACAAATAGTTGCGCAAGTTCCTGTTGGTATTTTTCGATGACATACTCATCTACAGCAGAACTTGGGAATAATGTTTGAGGCATTTGGACGAAGTTCTGGGAATCATGGAGTCACAATCATTGTTTGCCAAGAAGTCCAAATGTGAATTTGGAATGACAAAGATATTGTATTTGGGACACATCATTAGTGCTCGAGGGGTTTAGGTACACCAAGAGAAGATTCAGGCAACTTTGGATTGGTCACCTCCCAAGACTCTCAGATCTGTGTGGATTCTTTGGATTATGCAGTTATTACAGAAGATTTGTGAAGGGATTCTCATAGCTCAGTGCAACTCTGACAGATCTGACGAAGAAGAGGGATCTTTCCATTGGAATGAACAGGCACAACACACCGTCGACAAGTTGAAGGAAGTCACGAGTTCCTCTCTGGTTTTGGCACTGCCCGACTTCACTCGACCCTTCATCCTGGAGTGTGACGGGTTGGCAAAAGGCATCAGGGCAAGGTTGATGCAGGATCGTCACCCCATTGCGTTCGAGAGTCGGAAGCTCTCGGGAGCGGAGCGACTGTACTCCATCTACGACAAAGAGATGCTTGCCATCATGCACGCACTGATGAAGTTTCAACAGTACCTCATTGGAGCAAAGTTTGTCGTGCAGACAGATCACAACAACCTAAGATATTTCTTGGAGTAGAGGAATTTGAACGAATGACAACTGAAGTGGTTGAGCAAAATCCAAGCATTTGATTTTGACATTGAGTATGTGAAGGGTAAAAATAATGTAGTAGTTGACGCTGTGTCAAGAAGGCCTGCAATATGCTCTTTGTCTCAGATTTCGGTAGATTGGAAGGCACACTTGTTGGTTGAATACTCCAAGAACACATTCGCATGCCAGTTGATGGATGGTCAAGTACAGGATGACAGGTACAAGGTGGTGGACGACATCATCTACTATAAGGGCAGAATCTACTTGGTACCCTAGTCCAAGATGAAGGAAATGATTTTAAAAGAGATGCATGACTCACCTTTGGCTAGACACCTGGGATACTTGAAGGCCTACAGACAAATCCGAGAACGGTTTTCATGGAAGGGCCTCAAGCATGACGTCCTATAGTACGTGCGAGAATGCTCCACTTGCCAACAAAACAAATCCGAGCACACCTTACCTGTAAGACTGCTACAACCATTGCCAATCCCTGACCAGAAGTGGGATAGCATCTCGATGGATTTCATCATAGGGCTTCCCAAAGTGCAAGGAAATCTTTGTCGTGGTGGATCGTTTGACCAAATATGCTCATTTCTTCGCCATCTCAACTAGGCAGCTCAGGTGGTCGAGTTTTTCCGTTTGATTTTTCGTTTGCACGGTCTTCCGTGGAACATAGTAAGTGACAGAGATAGCCTTTTTCGCAGTTCTTTTGGATGGAGTTATTTCAGTTGGCAGGGACAGAGTTGTCGCCAAGCACGAGGTACCACCCGCAGATAGATGTATAGACGGAAATTGTGAACAAATGGTTGCAGGGATATCTCAGAAACTATGTTTCAGCACAACAAAAGGCATGGGTTTGTTGGCTACACTTGGGTGAGCACTGTTACAACACCACCTATCACATGTCGATAGGCATGGCTCCCTTCAAAGCATTGTACAGTTATGAACCTTTATCATTCATGGATTTGGCGTTGGTTGACAGTTGCACACCAAGGACCAAAGACTGGCTATAGGAGAGTTTGGATATCATGAGATCTCTCAAGGATAACTTTCAGAGGGCTCAAAACCAGCAGAAGATATACGTTGACCGACACCGGGTTGAGAGAAGTTTTGAGGTTGGTAATCTGGTATACCTTCGGCGTCAACCATACAGACAGTCCTCCCTGGAGATGTGTGGTAAGGAGAAGTTGAGGCCGTGTTTCTATGGTCCCTACAGAGTGATTCGAAGTGTAGGTGAAGCTGCCTACGAATTGGAGCTTTCGGAAGGAGTAGGATTCACAATGTCTTTCATGTGTCATGTTTGAAGAAGGTCGTCGAGCATCATGTCACGGTGTCGAATGAACTGTGACGAAGAGGGGAAACTAATTCTGGAGCCGGCCGAGATCATCGACGTCCGAGAGAAGAGGCTATGCAATTGTCTGGTTTATAACCACAATTGTTGAAAGGTTTTTACAAAAGTTTTTTGTCTTTATTCACAAGTTTATTTGCTTGCTCTATGCCGCAATCGACCGATCGGTGCCACAATCGCCATCAGTTTACCGCAATTGCATATATAAGGTTTGTTTTTGCAATTCAAATCCCACCAAATAATACTAAATGTAAGCATCGAATCATCTTTATCAGAATAGGCATCATGCTTTATAGTAAAACTCTAGCAAATGTCCATGCCTTCCAAATAGAATTGAAAACAGGGGATCCATTGGGTCTAACTTTAAAGTAACCAAATAAAATATCTTGCAAGTGCAGTCCACACTAAGAAGGCTTACTTTTAGGGGGGCACTGTTCACCAAATTGCTTCTAATGATAATCTTCCAAGGCTCATTTGCAAAAACTGCCCTAAGAACCAATTTCATAGCCACAGTCACCTCGTAGAAAAAGCTCTTTTAGATCCATTCTTTCAATTTCTGTGGGTCTAATGCAAATGTCCCAAGCAATTGTATGTCATTTCTTGAATCCTTTACCCTCAGACCACAAATTTCCTTATGGTTTTATTCATCTGAGACCATACCAGTTAACAGGGAGAATAATAAATAGTGTTGGAAGAAAGAATCACATGGCATACTTGAAACTTTCTAACTAGGGAAAGCAAGTGCCCTTGCCATTTATAACTTTATTCTAAATCTTGTTAATAACACATCCCCACATTATTTTAAAACAAGGATGTAAATTTTAAAGCGAAGATATTCCCCAAATATCTATTGAACTTATTAGGACCACCCTAATTTCATCCTTTGCCAACAATATTTTGGGGAAGAATCGTGCCAACTTAAATTATTAGATTTATGAATGACAAGTTTGAGCCAAAAGCAAGACAATAAATATCCAACCTTCTTTTATGGTTCACCAAGTTTTCTTTTCCTAGGACGTGAAGTATTGATGTGTTGTTAACAAACTGAACTTCAATCAATTGGCTCCCATTGGGAAGAACTGTTATTATAAATCGATATCCATAATAGAGACAAAAGGCTCTATTTATAATAGATTACAAGAGGATGTTTCTAAACAAAACACTAGTTAACAAAATGCAGAAAATGAAACTTCGTAAACCAACTAAGATGACCACCATAGAAACATGAAAATACTATTTTAGTACCCTCCCTTAATGACCATCATTCTATCTATCCTACGGAAGACATAATCTGTAGGTCTTTTGGCCTTGATAGCAAGCTGCCCCCATCTCTTTAGAATGCTTTGCGACATGGGCCTGCTGCTGAGACCCTCCCTGGTTTTGCAGAACTTCTAGATATGACCAAGATTACCACAATCCTTCCAACTTGAAGTTGGGTAACAAAGCTTTTCCTCCTTGTAGCCAGAGACATTGAAATTAGTGGGGAGCAAAATCGTCAAACCCTCCACTGCTTCAAAAAGACAACAATGATTTTGTTCAAAAAATCATCAAATTTTTTTGCAAATGAACACCGTTCGACCTAACAACTCTAGGTGTGACTCAAAACAACTATAAGAAACCACGATTTTTGTGGCAAAAATCGACAAACACTTGATGTGATCTTGAGATCACCCTCGATTTTCTGGAAAAATTGACAATCCCTTCGTTTAGTGAAAAAACGTAAAATTGATGACCATGATTTTTAGGAAAATCATGTAAGACCATACCATGATTTTTTTGGAAAAAATACAAAATACACGATTTTTGAGGAGAAAATCATAAAAAGCTAGACATGATTTTTTTGGTAAACAATCAGAAAACCCATACACGACGTTTGAGGAGAAAATTGTAAAAACCCATAAATGATTTCTTTTTTTTTTTTGAAAAAAAAATAGAAAAACCTTGATACCCCACGATTTTTAGAAATAATCGTGCAAAAACAACATGATCACTGCAGAAAGAAAACATTTGCCACCTGTATCGTGAGCAAAAAAATGCAGGTTTGTCCCTGTTAATATTATAGCCTTTACGGCTAAGATCAACGATTATCTATTGGATAATTAAAGGACAATTAATAAATAATAATATGATTATTATTATTACCCTTTACTTATTATATCTATGATTGTGAAACTTTACAATAATAATAATAAATGGCATTTATTATTATTATAATAAATAAATAACTTGGGGGCCCAAGTCGGCTACCTCTGGGAGGTAGAGTTTAATATCAAACACACACACACACACAACCTCTGGGAGGTAGAGTTTAATATCAAACACACACACACACACACACACACACACACACACACAACCTCTGGGAGGTAGAGCTTAATATCAAACACACACATATGAATTTGATTCTTGGAATAGAACACACCGAAAACATAATGTGTTGTTCTTCCTTGCAAGTTTCAATACATTCAACGATCTGTTCTTGAGCGATTCTGATTATCTTTGGGATGCGAATTACTCCAGCCATTGAAGATCGAATTGCTGAATAAGAGAGCTATCCTTGGGTGCGAAATACATTAGATATTATGTGCAGATATCAACGACACCTTATTAGTTCTTGAAGTCCAATATTTCCAGCATATTCAAGGTTCGATTTGTGTCACGACCAAGTGAATTTGGAAAGAGATTTATGCATACCATGATGCACGAATTATGCAAGTAATCACACAGCATTAGAATGCGATTCATACCAGCTATCATATGTGAATGGGTGATCTATAAGTGCGATCTTTACATATCATGCATTACGGGCGAAATCAAGACTTGAATTCACATAATTCAAGAACAATCTAAAGGCATCTTTAGGGCTGTAATTTGGACCGGTTATGACATCGACTCAATATCATATGGAGGATGCATTTACAGATCTGATCTGAAAGAAGTTAATAGATCATACCTAAAGGCAGATCGGATGCAGCCTTAGGAGGGCGACCTAAGACAAATTGAAGGAAGCCCTAAGTGGGCTAAAACAACATTCATATTTGGAGAGATTGAAGGCATTCCCAAAGTTGATTTCAGAGCTTACAATCTGGGTAATATCTATCCATCTTTGTGATTATTTTATTTATATCCTGTGCTTAGTTTTGATAGACCTCTATAGATTGAATATTCCTTATGATAATCTGAAAATATTAACATGGTATCAGAGCCTAGGTAGAGCAAATGATCCATTTCAGATTTAGGAATTTCAGTTTAACTC